>FTLJ01000607.1:0-64631 GCA_900155495.1 Porogramme epimiltina
CACCCAACCCAACCCCACCCCCGCGCGGGCGGCACCGACCCGCAGATGAGCGGGCGCGACCCCGCGCGACGCTGTTCATGCCCGCGAGCCACCCGACACCGACCGCACGCTGTCCACCTCGCCCGGCCCGCCGCCTCTGCCCGTCTTCGCGCTGGGCCGAGAACGGCGTGCGCACGCGCGGCGTGGGCCACACCCCCGTCTTCGCGCACGCGGGCCTTCTGGACGCCTTCCGCGCGAACGCTTCGAATGCGTCCCGAAGCCCCGCCTGGGCCGCGTCGAACGCGTCGCGCCGGGCGTTCGCGAAGGCGCAATCAAGCCTTATGCGGCCGCGCGCCGCCCGGTGCGCGCGTCGCGTGGCCTCCGCCGCCCTCGGTGGACGCGCGCTGCCCGCGGGGGCGGTCGCGCGAGCGGTGCGCGCTCGCGAGATGGGCGCCTGCGGCCGCGCGTTCGTTCGTTCGCCCGGGCCGCGGCGGGGCCTGGGTAAGGTGCGTGATCGCCGGGGCGCACTGCTCGCGAAAATTTCATACAAATTCATGTATGTATTGTGTATGTATGCGGGCCTGGTGGGCGCGGGCTCCGTAACTCTCGGCCGCGGCGGGGACCGCACCGTGGTGTTCGGGGAGCGCAAGGTTAACCTCGCACGGCCGCACGAGGACGGATGGGGTTGCTTGTGCCGGGTGGGTGCGCGGTACGGCGAGGGCGGGGAGGCGGTGATCTGGGGGCTGGTGGCGCGTGGCCACCGCCGCTGCACGCGAAGGTTGGCGGACGCTGGCTCGCGCGGGCGATATACTCTTCGGTGATGGCCACACCCTGCGCTGCTGCGAGTGCCAGACGCGCGCGGCCTGGCGCACAACAGTGTGCGTCGTCGTCATACAGGCACCGGGAATCTAGGGCCACGTTTCACCGCAAACGTTTGTTCAGAGAGGACAGGACAGCGGGCAGGGCACGCACGCGTAGCGCCGCTAGTACGCATGCGGCGCGTGCTACGCAGACAATCTCCTCGGTATGTCGGCATGTATTGAATGGGCACCGGTGGTGGACGCTGCACACGTCGCGTTAGGTTTGAGTTAAGCTCGAGGGAGCCTATGGAACGGCGCGCCCTCCGGGCCTGCACGGCCGTATCGGGCGCGTGCGTCTGCGGACGACGATTGAGGAGGGCGGTGGATCCGAGGCGGGGTCGGCAGGTACGCCCGAGGGCGTATTGCGGCCAGCACAGTCGGCGAGCGTCGCGCGCGGCGTGCTGGATGGGGCCTAGCGTCGGGTATGTTCCTGCACTAGGAGTTTGAGAGGGGAGGAGATAACAGCCCGGCCTGCGCACGCGGTGCGCGCGCGCACCAGGAGGGGCGAAGAAGGCACTCCTGGGCGGAGCATGCGCGCGGTGCGCAGACGCCGCGGCGCGAGGCAGCCTCTTCACAACGCGCACAACGCAGTCGCGCGCGGTGTGTTTGGCGAAGGAGGGGGGGGCACCAAGGGTCGCGGCTCGCGCGTACGCGGGGCGCACGGCGGCGCAGCTTCTAGGGCCCATCACAACGCTCGCGGGCCATGGACGGCCTAATCGGGATCGGGGGCGGGTCGAGGCCGATGGTTTTGACTCTTGATTGAATTGGGGGGCACGTGGAGGCGCCCGCGCGCGCATCTACCGAGTGACTGAGTCTGCAGCGCGCGCCCGCGTGCCCCTTCCCCCGAGCGGTGCGCGCGGCGCCCTCTCCCGCGCGCGCAGGGGTGCCCTGCGCGGGTGGGTGCGCGTGCCGGGTATGGCGTGCCCGCCCTGAGTGCGGGAATTGAGAGGGCACGCGCGCGGGAGCGGCTGGGACCTGGGTGCGGACGTGCAGACCGCTGGATGTTGGTTTGATGGCCAGGATCAGCTGCGGAACCTAGTGGAAGGGGCCAAGTCAGATTGTGTCAACGCGTACGCGAAGGAAATTGACTCCTACGCTGCACATCCGGGGCGTGTATGAAATGTCCATTTCTGGGAACAAAGCAGAGATCAATCGCGGATATCGAGGATACTCGGAATACAAGCACACCTTACGCCGGCATACACGGCTCTCGCGACCTTCCAACAGTGGTGTCGAGTTACAATGAGCGAATAAAACTAGAACGCGGTCACATGCGCGCCGGCTTTCCTAGGGAGCAGTGGGGGGGCCACATCCACCCCTGCCGGCGGGAGCGGGTTCGGGGAGGCCTGATAGAAGCCGCGCAGAACATAATGGCGACTGAATGGGCATCACGCGCACTAGAAGGGCAGAAGACCCAAACGACGAGCGAGTGAGCGACGTCGACGTCGTGGACGCGCCCGTCCACCGATGCGCGCGACGAGCCACAGCCGGCGGACGAAACGGACGCGGGCACATACGTGCATTGCACCCCGCGCGCAGAACGCGGATGCGGATCGCCAGGACCCTTCCTCTCCCCCAACCCCCCCTCCCACCTTCTGCACGCGGGGCGGGGCGGTGGAGACAGGCCCGCCATGCGCAGGCCGCGTGGTGGCCACCCCAGCTTCTTCGTCTAGCTTCTTGGCTTCTGGAGGCCCCCTAGGACAATTGGCCCTGCTGGGCTCCGGGGCTCTACAGCTGCCCTCTAGAACGCGCCCTCCTGCGGGACGATCGCGAGCGCGAGCTTCGACAGCGATGGGGCCGGGCGCCTGCGCGTAGGCCACCCAAGCTCCGTCGGGAGACGCGCGGCGGCCCTCGGACCCCCGGGACGCGGCGTAGCACGCGCACGCGCACGCCGGAGCAGACGAGCGCGCGCGGAAGGTGGGAAGAAGGGGGGGGGCGTAAATTGCAAGGTTGGGGATCGTGTAAGCGTGGGCTGGGCGCGGCCGGCTCTGGGCCCCCGATGCGGGCCTGCTCGACGCTTCGCGTGGGAGCGGCGCGGGCGGGGCTCGGGGCTTCGGGGCTCGGGGCTCGGGGGTGGGCTTCCGCTGGGAGGCTGGGAGGCTGGGAGGAACGCGCGGGGCGAGAAGACGTGCGCGCGCGGGGGGGGGCGTCGGGTGGAGTGTGAGGCGCAACGAGGCGAGGCGAGGGCAGGGCCTAACCCGGGTGTGTGTCGCATCTGCAGGTGCAGGGTTTCGACGGTTCGACGGCGGCACGGTTCTGGAGGGTGCAGATGACGCAGGGCCAGCGGCGGGGCAGGTGACGCTGCGCTGAGGTAAACGCGAACCTTGCTGGCGTGGCGAGCCGAGGGGGGCGCGAGGGGAACGCGTTCTGGGCGCGATCACGCGGCGGGGGAGAAGCCGCGGCGGCGCGTGTGGCCGCACAGCGTCCGCGCGATCAAAAGCCAGAAGACGTGCGCCGGAGCTGGGGGCTGGGGGTGGCGTCTTCATGGGAGGGCGCGGGGTATGACCCGGGCTGCTGCAGAAGCCAGCCTGCTCCGCTATCGGTGCGCGGGCGAGAGGACCTCTAGCCGCGATGTCCACCGCGCCGCACGGAGGGTGCGCGCCGTCCTGTGGGGGTTTAGAGTTGAGTTAGCCGGCGGTGAGTAGCGCAGGGCAGGGTACCTGTGGCGGACCCCGGTGTCGCGCAGCAACGCCAACGCCTGGGGGTGGGGGCAAACGTGCGCTCGCTGCAGGCTAGAACGTGATGATGCTCGCGCATGTCCGCGGAGCGAGTGTGCGGAGCGACGGGGCCGCCAGAGCGAAGGTACAGTGGGCCGTGGACGAGCGCACGGGTGTCCGAATATGGACGCGACACCGACCGAGCCCGCCCGAACACGTCCAAATGTGCTCATGGGCTTGCCGCCGCGCGCACGAGGGCGCCGCACGACGCGCGCGCACGCTCCTCCCTGCGCACACGTATGCACGCGTCTGGGCGTGGGCGCATCAGGGCGCGGTGGGGACGAGAGGCGACAATGGAGCTCGAGGAGGCGCACGCACCGCGGCATGTAAGATTCAGATCGGAAGATTCACGACGTCCACCCGTCCACAGGCGCGCGGCGGCTGTCGAGCGCGTCGAGCATTGGCTGCATCCGCGGCTGCTCGTGTCGCCAGCCCGTGACAAGTCGCGCCCTCGCGCGCCTGCCCCCCGGCGATGGGATCTGTGCGGTGACGGCGAGCAGTGCTGCGCGATGCATCTCCCCCTAGGCTCGCGTCCAATTCGCTTGCGGTGGTGCGCACGAGCTGTTCGCCCGCCGGCGGACGCGCTTGCCCTCTCTGCGGCGAGATTTCTGTATCTGGACGCCCGAGCTCGGCGACTCGGCGAATTTGACGAGGTCTAGTGCGGGCAAGAATCTATCAAGAGGCCGGGGGAGTGGCCGATGGATCAGGCAAAAGGGCGTCCAAGCGAGCGAGGAGGGTTGAAATAAGCGGACGGTCCAGCGAGATCGTGCGGAAACGAGCATGCAAATCGCGCGAGGAAGGGAAGTCCGTCGTGATCCAGCTCGCGAGGTGTGGCGCTCTGCCCCCGTGGCCTTCCGGAATCGGCTCGAGCCGGCGGTCGCCGAGTCCGAGCAGGCGCCCTGTCTCGATACGTCATCGTAATGTCCGCTTTCATCTTGACAGTGTTCTCCATCTATGGCCCTCCAGTCAAAACCCCGCCTGCAGGTGGTGCGACGTAACGAACCGCAGCCACAGACGTGCCTACCTGTTAATATCTGCTCTTGAGACCTCATAGGAGCAATCTATTGTCGGCTAGGTTTTTTGATCTGCTACTTACAGCCAATCAACTCAAGACTGACACACAACGATCATGACAGGTCGAGCGTACCTTGGCTTGACTCAGCCTCGCGCGTTATCCGACCTCTCATATATCGACTTGCTTCGCACCCGTGCCCAGCCACCAAGTAAGGTCGAGATCAAGTCACGATGTTAGTCCACAAATAATAGCGCATACTAGCGGGGCGGAAATTTTTGCATCCTAGCGCCCTGCTGCTCTCTCGAGCTTGTCGAAGGTTGTGATGATCGGCGGCCACCTCGGACACTCTGCCCTTTTTTTAACAGGTAAGCTGAACTTACTCGTCCTTCTGCGCCGTAATAATGCAGGCACGGCCCTCTCATTGGCAGACCGGGCGGCTGCTACCGCTCAGGCCAATCATACTGCCCTATGCCTGACAATGGCCACCAAATAACGGACAAGACGTGTGCGCCATCGGCGGTGTAGCAGGCCAGCGAATAGAGAGCCATGCGGACGTCTGTGGGCGGCGGAAATGCGTCCGCGAACGATGTGAGGCACCGGCCATCTCACGCTGCCCTTATGGCCGCGCCCCAACGGGACAACGACTTCCCAAATCGGACCACTACGCCTGCGGCCATACGGCACGCCCGACGTTTCGCGAGCTTGCGATCGCGGCGCCGACTCTGGTTGGACGCTGAGGGCCGCAATCCAACCACAGGCAGCGCGTTCGACGCGACGATTCGACTTCGGAAGCTACGCTATGATCACGTCTAATCTCCCCAGTGCAGCTCGCCGTCTAGAAGGGCGGCTTCTCGAACGCCCTCTCGTTGCCACCTCGCCGTCAATGATCGCCCCCGCGCTCCCTCAAAGCCTCCCAGTCGCCGTGCACCCAAGGCCCACAGCCAATCCGGTGCGCGCAGGGTGGCGGACGCGCCGCACTCGATGCCCAGAAAGGTCTGATTGGCCCTCACGCCCCCCCGCGCTGCGATTGGCTCCCGCCCTCAGCCCGCCAGGCGCGCGTGCTGATGGACACCGAAGGCGGATTTCCCCGGCGCGCCGGGACACCTCGCGGACGGACGGGTCAGCCAATCGCGGGCGGGAAGCGGGCGCGGACGCGATTGGCCGGCTGCTGTCGCCGAGGAGGGCTCTCGAGATCGCGCGCGCCGCACGGACGCACACGAGGCTATCGCCACCACCCGCCGCCGCCCGGGCGGCAACGCGCGTTCCCGAGGTGGACGGCGCTGTCGCCATCGCGAGATGGGGGCGCTCGTGGGGACTCGGTCGGGCGGGTCGGTCCCCGCTGCGCTGCGATTCGCTCTGCTGCCCTGTTCTGTGGGCTGTTGTGGGCTGGCGCGCCACGGCCTAGACGATGGGTATATCGCGCGTGACGAGGTGAGCGTTGTATTTGTATTCGTGTTTCTTGTTCTGAAAAGTGACTATCGTTCCGGACTACGGGCGCGCGATCGATACTGGGCCAGGATGGGGCGCATCGACCCGCGGGGCTATCGAGATACCGATTCAGCCTGTCCCGAGCGTGTCGCTCGGTGAACACCGCGTCCCCGCTTGCGTTCTGCGTACGCTCGAAGTCGCCGTTCGGGCTGACGGCGAGGACTGTCGTCTCGGCCGACGTCGAGTCCTACGATGTCTGTCTACACGGTACGTGATACATTAACTTCGTTGTTCCACGAGGAACCTCATGGACGCGCCTCAAGATCTTTCTGCAACAATCCCCCAGCCACGTCATCACGCTCACCCACACCCAGTCGCCTGCAACCATCTCGGCTCCCCGTCGACCAAAGACAAAGCCCCGTACAGCAACACGGGACAAGGGCGGCACCGGTGCGCCCGCGCCGCGCACGGACACGCCAAATTCGGGCCCCAGACGCGACCGCGACCAGTCCCATCCGCCTCCGCGCACCACGAACCAGAATCCGACCTGTGATGGTGGTGGTCGTGCATCGCGGATCAGGACTCGAGAATGAGAGCGGGAGTTTTTTTCCATTGTCCAGACTCCAGGGAGGGTGCGGAGCACGGCTGATCCGCGCAATGTGGCGCGGCCGGTGCTCCAGCCCGAGTCGCGCGTAGGTCGCCGGGGCGCACTCCACTCGCCTACTCCCGACAAGAGTTCGACGTTCGACGATCGACCCCACGCCGGCGACCATTCCGCGCTGGGAGCGGCACCTTAGCTTGGTGGGGCAGCGTCGATCTGGGCTGCTCGCGTGGCGTTTGCTGCCGGACGATTGGTCCCACTGGCCTCGGCTCGGATCGAGCGGGAGAACTGTTGTCGCGGGCGGCCTTCGCGGGGGCGGCCTTCGCGGGCAGAATGAGGGATATCATATCTGTGGTCTGACGAACGCAGTGGGTGCGTCTACTTGCGCTTCGGTGAGGTACGGGGAGCGGAATGATTCGAACGTCCCGCTCGCGGCATCCAAGGCAAGTGCCCCGCTCTCCCTTGTTATTCCGCTCACGGGGCCCACACGAACAGACACAGATTCTGCTCGGCTCGGACGAGCACCGTCGCCCGGCCGTTCCCAGTGTCGCGCCACTCCACTACGACTAGCCAAAGAACGAACGATTATGCCCCACAAATCCCGAGGGGGGGTTCTCTTCTCGCCTCTGAAGTGGTTATATGAGCCTTATCAGATGACTGATCATGATGGCCCACCCGAAGCGAAGTGCTCCGGCGCACAGTCTCGTATCCGCCCTTCCACCACGGGCGACGACGTCCATCGCGCACACGGCGTCCGCCCAGGCCCCGCGCCCCCTCCCTCCCTCCCTTCCAATAGGCGAAGTTACTCGCCACCGCGCCCGCGCGCGTCCCCACGCAGCGTGCGGCACTCCTAAATCCGGGCCCCCACCTCGGACCGGATCACGCCCGCGCGCCCCAGCGAACGCGCACGTCGACGTGGACGGCGGCGGCGCGCCGCCGCCCGTCGGCAGCTGCCCGGCCACTCAACGCGCGCCCGGTGCGCATCGGCATCTAAACGTCAGCCACGCGCGCCCCGGCGCGAGACCGCACCGCCGCGCGCGGGAAGCGCGCCTGCCCCGCTCGTCCTCGTCGGCGGCGTGGAGGGGGGGGGGGTGGGGGGGGGAGGCGCGTGCGCGGGAGGCGAGGTGCCGAAGAGGGGCGCGTGCGGCGATGTGTGCCGCTGCGCGTGCCGTAACTCGCCCTGGGAGCCGACGAGGGGGTGGGTAGGTCGCCGGTCCCTAATGCCGGGGTATTGCGGCACCCCCCCCCCCTCCTCGTTCGTGCTGTGGCGGGCATCATATCGTCTCGGGCGGGCGCGCTCATGTGCCTCCGGGACGCCATATGGTGCGTGGAAGATCCGCGAAAATTACGGGAGGGGCATCTCGCGCCTTGCGGCCGTCTCAGCACGTCTTGCTCGTGAGCGATTGTGGCGCTATACGCCACACCTGAAGATACGAGAGAAGAGACGCAGGAATAGTAACGCTTCCTCCAGGTTGTACCTTTACGATAAGTACTAGGCCCTATATCAAGGTCGGCGGTCAGACTCGTGAGTGATATTGACACAATGACTACGTAGTTTCCTCGCATAGTTCGATCCTGCCATGTGCTTCTCTCGAGCATGCAGACAGGCAGGATACGTACTGTGCGGTGGTGACGAGATTGAGGGAGGTTCTGCAGTACGTTGCGTAGCTTAACTACTCCGCGTTTAAATAACACGTAATCGTAGCCTTCTGTGTTCGGTAGCCTTACAAAGCAATCCCAGATGCTCGTTCGGCGAGCGCGTGCTCTAGTCGAAAGGGAGGGTGTACTACTGAGATGTCTACGACTTGCCATTAGTGAAGTGGCACGTTGCTGCGTGTTCCCAATCCCAAACGGTGAGCATCTCGATTTTATCTTTGTCAGTAACGAGCTTAGGCTCCAGGAGCAGTGCCGCCCATCTAAGATGAGAGGGGAAGCGCATGACTGGTGAACGGAAGCAGCGTGGATAATTGACAACTCTTCTCCCGTGAGCTTTTCGTGCCGTATTGGCGTCTCGCCACGGCACTGTGCCGGGCGTGTTGCGAGAGTCGATACACGCAACGATTTTCTATCCCGTGACAACCTACCCGTTTCGATTTCGCCCCACCCCGCCTTACGATGCCCCCAGCTACCCCTTGACGAACCAACACCACACCTAGGGGCCGAGCGCAGTATCGGGTCGGTGCCTGCGGGTCTCTTCGCCTCCCATGCTTCTCTTCTTACGCGTGACCTCCGATCGCTGGCCGGTACGACCGACTCGTCCCCTGGTAATGCCGTTCTCGTGCCTTTCTGTGGACCTCACGCGTCGGTTACGTGTGCGTCGGCGGATCTGCTGAGGATCCCCACGCCAGCCCTCGCGCGCGCGCACCACGACGGTGTGTTCTTCAGGGGGGTGACGGCAGCACGACGGTGGAGAACAAGTGGATACGTTGTGGGTCTGTAGGTGGACCCGTCTGGTCCGTGCACGGGATCATCGGAACTACTCCGTGCAGCTTGTAGCTTGAACGCACACTCCCATGTCAAGCTGCGGGGCTCGGCCTAATCCGCATGCCCTCAGTGCCCCATCGGAGTCCGTGAGCGCTTGAGCCCTCGAACGTGTGTAGAAGGACGTGGCGAAAAGGCGTTCTACGTATACACGAGTTAGGCTCGGTGCAAAAAGCACGAATCGCGGAGTCAAGTGATCACCTACGCGGTTACGAAAAGTACACACACATAGGTATCTCCAGCACCCATGTACGCACGTATATGGGACCGGCCATCCTTTTTAGGAACTTTGGGATAAACAAGCGCCGGGGATGTTCATGTCCCTGCGCACATACGGGTAAGGGTAAGTGGTCGGACCGGAGCTGCCCTTCTTGGCACGGCGACTTAGGCGTGCACCGCAAACGTTCTCGGCCCTCTTCAAATGGAACGGGGGGTAAGCTCGCGGAGTGGGACGGCGGACGCGGGAGGAGCGTGATTATAATTTCTGCGGGCGCGTACGGCATAGGAAGGTGGACGTACGAGCGTGGCGCACGCGGGCGGCAACGCAACACGTATGGGGAAGCGGGGTCGTACGTGCGCTGTGGAGCGCGCGGGGGACGTCGACGGGGCGGGGGACGGAGTGCGCGCACCTCAATCACATACGGCCCGCAGGGGCGTGCGGGAATGGGCGTTTGACGTGATGGACGCGGCTTCGCATGACGAGATGAACGCCGATATTGAAGCGGGGGACGCCCGCGGCGCTCTCCGTTTTTGCTTTTTGCAAGGGAGAACCTGCGGAACCGCGGGGAGGACGGACATCTTGTCAGGCTGCGCCACTGCAGCGCGCTCGTTCGCCGAATTCGAAGATGCGACATGCAGATTTTTGATATTGAAATGCATGCCGATACGCACCACCGCGCTGGTCTGAGGGGATGATTTGTAGGACGGCGTCGTGAGGGCCGGGGTGATGTTGGTCCGGCTCGAGCGCGCGGTGCACGACAGGAGACAACACATTGCGATCGCGTTGATAATTCCCGTGCGGCCGTAACTACAGATGCGGGCGTAGACAATGAGGCACGGACACGGCGCGCATGGCCGAATGTCCCGCGCCAGGAAATTATCGTCCATTATCTAATGTCACGGGCTCCACATACAAACCTTTTGTATGCCGATAACAAACGACTACAAAGGGTTTGTATTAGACCAAGGATGTCACGTACATGTCATATGCCGTGACATTCGGCCATGCACGCCGTGGGATGCCTTTCTCGCCCGTGCCGTAGAGTGTGCCGGAGGATGCCAGGACCGGCGGTGCGTGTACGTACGTTGTGGAACCTCGAAGGATACACAAGGTTCGGTGCCTCGCGCTGTAGCGCTGTGCATAGTTATCGCACGATTGGCCCTGATAACTCTGAACTTTGTTGACATCGTCACCATCCCGCGTGAGAGCCTGTAACTTCAAGGTTGCCCGTGGCGGCGTCGGGCGGCGTAGGGGTGGACGAACACGTGTAAGCCAGAAGGTGCCACTTCAAGGAGTTTTGAAGTAGATGGCCCGAGATCCTAGCTCGGAGGTGAGCAATGCTGTACGGGCGGGAAGGTGAACTGGTGGAATAAGTAGAGTGATCGTCGTGCTGAAAAAGGAGGGTGGACGCGCGTCTCCTTTACCTAAATCGGCGAAAACTGTCACGTGGGGATTGATGGAAGTTGGAACGGAGTCTGGGCGGTTTGCGCCAAAGCTCAATTAGTTTCACATAGAGTTAGATTCACAAGACATTCCGAATACAGTGCTACTGGGAGACTCAACCTACACGAATGAAGTGCAATTTGGGTTACTAGAGAACTTTGAGTACTAATCTACAAGGATCACGTTGGCGTCTATCTAATCGTTCTGGCGGCAGTTTCCGAGGCCCCTCGTGGCAAATCTTTGACGGTTGACGTGTTATCCCAACTCTTCTTGGGAGGCGACCACCTCGGACACATAGCTGACCTTGAACTCCTTCTCATTCCGCTAAGAGATATCATACATATCGACCCGACTCAGACTTTATCTGGTGTCCGTGAGTACTTGTTCGCTGATGCTTCGGCTGCTATGACGTCACTATCGGCCCTAGTCGAAGCATACCGCCTACTTCACAAAAGGCGGTATCGGAATGCTCGAACGTCTGATGAGACATTGCTGGATTACTTACCGGATTGATTGGGTGACATCTGTCTCTATCTCTCCTTAGCGCTCTCAAGTTCATCGAAAATTCTCCCTAGGAGTCCGAATCATCGGGGCACCTAGAGTTTCATGAAAACAAGCTTGGTCTTCCTATACTTCGTGAATTCTATTCGATGATGTGGGTTGATCAAAGAACATCTAATACGTTCCAAAGATATTTATCAGATATTTGTCTTCCAGTTGCTCATATGCGACATCCAGTGCAAGCGGATTGGGTTCGGATACAGTCCACAGGTGCTCGTGCTATGACACCACTTCAGTCACGAACCCCCTATACGGTGGTGGACTTCTGCGTCCAGAGGCCCTCGTGAACGCATTCCGCGTGCTTGTTCCAGTCTCCATCAAACTTACCCATCATACCACCGCGCCCCCGCGCGGTTCCGTCGTTCATACCGACCGGCGTTCCCGTTCTGCCCGGTGCGCCTCCCACTTCGATCCTTGTCTTCTACCCGCAAATTAAGCCACGAGTCTCCATCTACGGGGTATCTTCCGACCTCAATACCGACAATTTGTATATTGTGTCTCATGGCTGCTCGGGCCCTCAACCTCCACCCCATGGTCACATGCGCAGATGCAAGCAGCTTCGACGTGCATGATTCTATCGTCCCCTCAACCGGCCATCAACGTCCCCTCCTGTCTTCTATTTGCGCAAACCACGCTTACGCCCGCCGCAGGACGGCACGTTGCGCGTTTCATCACTCTCTGCGATGTCGTCTCCAATCCTCGAACCTACAAACGAGCACAGGCGGACGGCGCCACTGAGGCGGGCGGCTTCCAAGCATGCTCCACGCCAACCCTCGAACGCGGCTCTATGCTACAGGCGCGCGAGCGTGTCGGGTCCGCGACGGCAAGCATGGTCCCCCTGCACTCTACCGGAGGCGTTCCCTGCGCTACCGGGAGAACGTGGTGTTTAATCTTGAGGGTGGTGAAAGCGAACGCGATTGTGGGCAGGAATTAGTAGTAGCATCGAGGTGGAAACCTCAGGTATGTTATCGCATATCAGGTCGCCTCCGCCGCTCTAAAAACACTATGGTCGCTTGCCTAGGTACCGACAGAGCCTGCACCGTCTCAAAATGGACGGTGTGCGGGTGGGATAACGAAGATCTTCTCCAAGTGCTGAAGTGGTAACACTAAATAATTACGACGAGACGGAGACGCAGAGAGCTTCCGGATAGTGGCGGCGGCGCGAATGACCGTCAAGCTCCGGTAAACTCTGTGTTCTCTGATCGTCGTGGGCCGACTTTGGTGTAGATCTCGGTGTAAAGATATGTTGAGATCTCACTCCTGCCCTCCGGAATCAGGTGCCAAGACCGATATACATCCCAGAAGTGGAAGTGCTTTCAACTAATGGACACGTGACGGTGGTCTCCCCAGGTGTGTAGTCTCTCCCTGAACCGAGTGGAGATAGATCCGCGGTCTCGTGTGTGATTTGATTAGGTTTTGTAGGAATACAAACTGGAGGTGCGTACCGCACGGCTTCCAATCGTTTGCTTCGTATTTCCTACCCTTTACTATGTGTCATAGTTCCATTTCTTTGAAACTGGGTCTACCAGCCCTGCACGATGTATGACTAACTGCATCGCGGCTGATAGGAAGTACACGTGAATCCTCATGATCTGGAGCTGTAAAACACGGGAGATGTCCGTACTGATTCTTCTACGTACGCGGGGGTCTTCGGAGCTGCACCGCTGTGGAATTCTCGCACAATAATGGATTCCGTCGTTCCCGCTGCTCTCGGACGTTCCGAAGACTCAGGTGTTCCATTTTGTACGCCGCCGCTCTGATATAGGACCTGCCACCATGGTTTCCGGAGGCGATTACACGTTATTACACTTTACTACAGCTAGGAAAGGAGTCGGAGGCTGAGAAGCTCCGCTAGTACGTCGGCCTCCCGCCGGTAGTATGAAGGAAACTCTCAGGGAACAGAGGTAGGAAGCACACCCCGGGGGCCTTGGTTTCTTGACATCCTGGAAGAGCTGTTAGGGCTGAGTTGCAGAACGTGTAGTCCTTTTTCCAGAGTCGCGGCGCCCCTGGTGGATCGATATGGGTGCGGGGACTTGACATCGGGGGGTGCAGAGCTCCAGTTAGAGGTACCGGATTGCTGGTGTGCGAGGGATGTGTGGTTTACATTTGTTTCTATGTATTGTAGGACGATCTGTGCGAATCGAGTGTCGGATGACCATTCAGTTGTTTCGCTCCTTGGCTTAGTGTTACTGAATGTGTGCGGTGTCCTTGAGTAAGCGGTGACTAAGTGTACCCCTGGTCTGCTCTAGCCTCACCTTCGCGGAGCACTCCTGTGTACGGAGCTCAGTCACGCGACTTCGGGCGGGCCGCGGCCGTCTACTTCGTAGTACAGGCTTGGGGAAGCTATGAACACTCATATTTAGACATGTAAACAGGCTAGAACATCTCTAAGAAGACTATGACCATGGCCTACCAATGTTTCCAGCGACATAGTCGGACTTCCGGAGGACCCCGATGAGGATAGATTACACCTTCTTCCTCTTCTTTCCTCACTTCTGGTACACCAAGTTCGCGGCGTCCCGGGGAACATGGGCCACATGCAATTTCCTTGCGCGCATCTTCTGAACACGTTTTCAACGCAGATCTACAGGCTATCGCATCGCAAGACACTCACATTCTCAGCGAGCCTCCGTGCCGACGTGAATGAGTAGACATCACGTTGTCGAGTGAGTGCTATCAGGTTCTTCGGTTCTCCCGGGCCGCGCCGGGCCCGGGGTTCTTGCGAAACAACAGCACACTCGGTCGTTGGATGTCTCAGAAACACGAGGGGGTTCATTTAGACGTGGGTACCTACACTGTAGACTAGAGAATCATTGCACGGGCGGCACCGACCCCTCCTTTGTCCTCCTTCATGCGTGCCGCGCTAGTGAACCCGGTAATCCAGCGGTTCCAGCCCACCTCCATCCTTCTTCTCAGACGTCTTCGAATTCCGTCATGCCAGGTCTTCGAATGCCGTCGCGGCGGCCCTTCGGAAGTCTTCGCGCCAGCTCGTCGTCCCTCGTCCCTGCGCGCCAGACTGTCGAGCCAGTCCTCGCGCTTCCACTTCGGCTCTGGGCGTTCGCGAAGGCGCAATATATACATACAAGGCGGCGCACGCTCCCCTTCCGCCTATGTGTAGGTTCGGGCTTCCGGTGGGACGTGGGATACGAGCGGGCGATCGTGCGCTTGCGTGCATAGAAGTGCGGAGAGGCGCGGAGGGGCGGAGAGGCGGCGGAGGTACTGTCGCGGAGTGGCGGGCGGGACTTGGCCGCGCCGATAGGCTGGCGAGTGTTCCTGATGTAAGGCCTACAGCTCGCGCTGTATGCCGAGCGTCCCAGGGAGCGTGAACGGAGCACCGGGGTGCGCGCGGTTGCTGGAAAGGGGCGGCATCGTCGTAGACGCCGGGGTCTGTCTGAAACGGCTTCTAGAGTCGGAGACGGCGGCCGGAGGGGCTCCGCGTGTCCGAGTCGAATTGCAGCCCGGGGCGTTGGACGAGGCGGATGGTGCGTGGGTTGGGTACGGAGATAGCGGGGCTTGTGTTTGCTATATTGAGAGGCGACATTCAAAAACGCGCGAACACAAGCTCGAAATGGCACTTGGAGTGGGAGGCGAAGTGCCACACCATATCGTTTGTGGCACATTGAACACGACGGGTAGAGGTTCGGCGGCCGCAGGCAGTGCGGGAGCGGAGAGTGGCACAGAAAAGCGGCGCCATAGGTGGACGCGCGTCAGCTGCGGCCTACTTGGTCGGAGACACCACCCGGCGACACTCAGAGAACGCAGGTTCGGCCGTGGAACGTCGGACGCGAGAGCGGAGCGCGGAGGGTGAAAACTCGCCCGCCCGTGGGCGAGCGAAACCACATAGCCATATCCATTCTGGGTGGGCGGTCCGTCGACGAGCGCACGACGCGCTTGAACGGCGCTTCGGATGCATATGTCTGCACGCTGGGCGCATCGCGATCGGGGCACTTCGGGCCTACGCAGCCGCATAAAGGCTGCTCGCCGCGGTTTGAGGGGCAGGTCCGGGAGCCGGAGTGCAGGGTCGGTGAGCGCGCAAGGAGCTGGAGGCGTTGACGCGACTCGCGGGTATCTTTGAGCGAGCGTAAGTCGTGTGCGCGCTGCCCGCGACGGCAGCGCGCGCCGCCGTCACCCCGAAAGCGGAATGGCGCGGGGTTACTTGAGCTTCTGCCTTAGAGCCCGGAGATTGAGAGGGAGGGGCCGAGGCCGCCCGTACATTTACACGCCCACACCGTCTGAAAGGGTTTGGATCGCGAGGAGGGCGGGCCTGGCGACGACGGCCGGCGGGAGCGGGATGAGGCTGAACGTTTGAATGCTAATGGAACCTGGGGTTGTACGCTAGAACGCGAGGTTGGTTGGGCACGCTAGAACGACGGGGTCCGGTTGGCTGATGAGGAAGCCCTGAATGATTGTATCTTTAAACGCACGCTGGGCATAGTGGGCTAGCGTGATGTACGCACTTTTGTTGGCTTTGCAGTCGGCTTTTGGGAGGCGTGTAGAGGGGCGAATACACCATGCGCGCGCGGGCGCAGGGTCGGAAATGCTGCCATGTTGCAGAAAACGAGGATCTTTTCTGATCCGGGAGACAGAGGTGAGCGTCGGTCAGCCCATGAGGCTAGATTGCGCGCTGACCATGCCGTAGCTCGACGATGCGCTCGCCCCCTTGCGGCACCACCCAGAGGTCCCCCGACGCCCACATCTGACGCTACCAGAAGGTCCCGCCCCTAGGGAGCTACACAAGCCATCACCCAGGCGTAAATTGCAAGGTTAGGCATCGCTAAGCCCCTTGGCGGGTATTCGAGATGAGGTGCGGAGATAGAGTTGGCGACTTGGCCCCGCCTCCCGTACCCCTTCTCCTGGTCCGTGTTTCGCGCCCTGCCTCTCGGGTGTTGTATGTGGAGAGGTGGAAAGGGGGACGGAAGGGGCGTCTATTCGCCCGATCCGTGCTAGGATGATGAAGAGGCCGAGGCTAGACCATGGCGGGGCGGGCGGGAGGACGAGTAGGGTTCGCGTGTGATTCTCGGGATCGGGGTTGAGACCGCGAGGGGGATTAACAGGTACATGCCGGTTCAGAAGGGGGTGCGTGGGAGGGCGGGTGAGGATGCCGAGCGGAACCTGGAGGGCGTCGTGCTCGATCGCGGTGCAACGGTGTCGGATAGCCAACACGGAGGTCGCGGAGCGACGAGGACGAGCGAGAAGGTTGAGTGCGAGGGTGAGGCGCAGGGGTGCAGATGACGCAGCAAGGGTTGGGTGCTGTAAACGTAAAGCCTAGGTGATGGATTGGGTGGTGGTCACGAGAACAGAGCGAGAAGCGAGGCGTGCGACCGCTTGACAATTGAGATGAGCAGCGAGAAGCTACAACGCTGGGCTACGGTGGTGTAGGTCGGGGTAGAACCCGAGGCCGCGGGTGCTGAAGCCAAATTGTTATCAATACATTTGTCGGCGGAAACACGAGCTGAAGATGGAGGATGGGGAGGACGACTCACAGTTGTGCGCCAATGATGAATTCGAAGCGTGTGGCGAAACATCCGGGTAGCGCGGGCCGCGCATCACCACGTTTTTCAAGTGTTTGGAAAGTCGTCACGCGCTGAGGCGGAACTTGGTGAGCAGTTGCGAGCTAGAACATGGGCATGTCCGCGGAGCGATGGGGCGGAACGACGGGGCTGGGCGAGTGTAGGTACAGTGGACCCTGCTCGAGCGCACGCACGTCCAAACATGGACACGACGCCGACCGAGCCCGCCCGAACTCGCCCAAACGGGCATGTCGCCGTCGAGGCGTGGGCTCGAGGAGAGGGATAGGCTGGACGGGGCAGGGTCAAGGCTGCGCTTCTGTCATGGCCACGTTGAGCACTGTGCGTGGACATGAACGCCGATTGGACTGAGACGCACCTCGCGATTGGTAAACTTCGAATCGGAAGATCCCCACCAGTGGACGTGCGACAGACTCTGACATGTTCTTCATCCTGCAGACGCCCCGGAGATGGGATCGTTGCGGTGACTGCGTGCAGTGCCGCGCGACACGTTTCTTCTTTGCGCTGTCAACGTCGAAATCGCTTGTAGCCGATGCAGGGGTTCACAAGGAGCGAAAATCGTCCGACGAGGCGTGAGAGGAGTAGACGTCCCCAGCCGGGTAGTCTCCTGGACGTTGGATGCGGAACGCCACGACGGACCAGAAGTGCGGGTGAGAGAGGGGCGTCGACGCTGAGAAACATTGACTAAGGACGTCCACTAGGCTTTCCGAGCTGGAGGATAACGCGGGAGAAGCCCGCTTGATGTTATGGCATGGCTTCTCTTCGTGTGGAGAGCGGTTTGCTTTTTGTAGAGGCGCGTTTGGCGAGGGTTTGACGAAATAGTGACACAGGTGGGACGGTTTCGCGATAAGGTCATAACTCTTTTGGACAGAGGGTGGGATAATCGAGCAGTAGTTGGTAAGAGACAAGTTGGGCGGAGGCTAGGGTGTAAATCGACGATGAGGAAGGGAAGCTTGAGTGCGCGCGTGAGGATGGGCGCGTGAGACCTCGTGACCCCGGGATTCGCCGAAAGCCGTTAAGCGCCAGCTTGCATCAATCGTCAATTGCGACGCCCCTTGACTTTGAATTTTTTATTCCTGGGGTTGTATTGAAAGTGACGGGGTATATGCCCCAGAAGTGCTGTCTATGTACGTTTTCCAAACACGTATCGATCGTGCTGTGGAGATTGTCAAGGCTAGCTCGCCCAATAACTTCGATTCTGATATTCACTCAGGGTACGTGTAACATCATCAAACTAATCGCAGCTTGACGCTTATAATGTACGTCCAGACTTTGCCGTCTTTCCTTGAAAGATCCATAAACAAGGCATGAAAATGTGCTCCCATAGATGCTTACGAATTAAACGTAGGGCTGGCGCAAAGCGTCATCCGAGATAAGCTGTACGTTCATGAGTGAGCCCTTCGTGCGTTCACTGGCACCGAAAACGACCCAAGGGACCTCACTGCTCCCGCTACAGCATTTCAGAGAACTCAGACGGTTTCTCCATACTTCTCCATGCTTTGGACACCAGCCAGTCTTCTTGATCAGGCCTTCCCCGGCTCACGTCTTACCCAAGACCTAGAACTCTGGATAGCCCCAACACCATCACACGACGCACCCTATCGACTCAAGCCTAGAAAGGCCTCATTGGCTCCCCACGTACTCGGGAAAGGATTGGCCACTGACTGTCTGAGACGCCAACGCCCGAAACGCCCTCTTTGGTCGTCGGGGACTTGTCAGTGAGCAGCCTGTCGACGCCATTGGACGGCTCCGTGGCCGCCGAGGCTGGAACGTGCCGCGTGCAAGGCCACCATACGTGAGGCTGTTGACCGTCAACGCCACGCCAGCATTGTCCATGGGACCGGCCGAGGGCCTAGGCGGACTGATGCCCGCTACACTCCCATTGGCGAGACCGTTCGTGATGGATGGTCTCCGGACTCAAGACGCATAAGGCGCGCGGGAGGGGATGAAGACGGCAAGACTGGCAGGTGAGCTGGCGTACGCGTTGGGCGGTTCCTCACCGTTGCCGACGCTCTTCTCATCGTTCCCCACAGGCACGACCCGCCAGCTCCATATAGCGTCCGAGGGGCGCGACGGCTTACTATTGGCGGGCGGCGGGCTCCCCGACCCCGAGGCCTCGCACGAAACGTACACGCGTGCGGCGGGAGCAGTCGTGTGCGCAGAGTCGCCGGGTTGCTGTGCAGCACAATGACTATCGCGGATGTCGAATCGTCTATCGGCGATTAATGACGCCCGTGGCGCGCGGGGCCGTCCAGTGCGTTCCGGTCCGTCGTGCGTTGCTGATCGCCTCAGGTGTCGTCCATGCTGACCGTGTTTCCGAAACATCTAGGTCATGTGCGGAATACAGGTGTCGAGGTGGGCGACGCTAGAATGCGCCGCCCCCTCGCGTGCTGCAGGAGGCTGAGGCTGGCGAACGCCCACTCCGGGCTGGCACTCCGACACACACGAGCATCTCGTCAGCTCCTTTATTCAATTATGGTCAACACGCGGCAGTTACGACGTTCAGTAAGGACGCTGCGCGCGGATCAGGACCTTGCTCCGTCACCCACTAGCTAGTGGTTGCACCGCTTTCCGCGAATCTGATCCGGTCGCGAACACATGCGGTGTAAGATGGATCACTGGTGGCGAGTCGCTCGGAGGATCCATTTACACATAGGGTTTCGGGAGATGAGGTGAGCCCTCACCCTTGTGATCGTTCCAACATCAGAGCAGTTTCGCAGAAGAAGGCGTGTCTATCCGGACAAGCCGCAGCGTCGAGCTTCAGAACTCTGGATGGCGATCAGCACGAACGACTACAATGGCGGGATCTGTCTACTGTAGTCGTCTCGTGCATCGCGTCTCACGTGGTGAGTAGACTCGTGAGCTATTGTCATACTGCGTCTCATTCCATCTGACGGTTCTAGGGATGAAGTTTGGCCATAGATTATTGGCGGGTTAGAAGTTCTCCTCCTCAGATCCTATCTCAGGTCGATCCCTTTCTGCATCAGCGCCTCGAGCAGAAATAGAGCGACCGTAGACGTTCCTGTGCACCTGAAACGAGAGAAATCAAGGGACAGGGTGCCATGGAAAATCTAAGTTCGTCTATCAAGCGTGAAGAATCTCGGGATCGTCAGGCCCCCTTAAAAAGACATTAGGATGGGCAAGTCACAGCCCCCACAAACACCACCAGAGCTTCGAGATCCCCTTCGACTTGGCTCAGCCGCATCTATCTTTTCATACGTGTCCAGTCCAGTCCCACCAATCGCTGTTGTGTTCCGCCGACAGAGACTGCTTCGACTTCGGGCACCACACATTCACCTGGGATTGAGGAAGGTAAAGAGGAGTATACGAGGATCATATGGAGCGATGATACAATCGTTATATTTGGACAGGCCTCTCGGAACCATTAAGCGCCCGTGATAGAGTCGACGCCTGAGCGCACGCTCACAGTAGTTTGAGACCTTGCGACGAAATGTACTTGTATAAATGCAGGAGGAGTTGAAGTTGAAGGGCTTTGACATCTCACGAGTGATGTTTACAACGGACCGTTATGGTACTCCTAGTGCTATTTGAAGTCAATCGCCCAGCCTTTCGACGCGTGTACAAGGTTGCAAGCCTGCAGCTGACGGACCACCGGAATCCGATACTTTTTACAGTTTGCAAGGACCAGTATATTAGGTTCTCACAAAGCTCTCTTAAAAGCGCCCCTTCGCACTCACTCCCAGTCTCACCACTCACTTCCGTGGTCTCTCTCTCCTTTTGATTTGACCTACGTCCAACGCCTTCCATGAGTATTCGTGGTCGAATCTTACCTCCGTCATCCTCAGGTGATCCTCTGGCGATGACGATCTCGGTGCTTGAAGCTCTGGACACGGCGTCAGGTGCTATCTCCACCGCCATTCCTCTCTTTGGAATTATCGTCAGTTCGGTCCTAGGGGTCGCAAGGATGCTCGAGGTACGCAATCCCTCACTTGTATTCGAGGCTGTCTTGCTTATCACTCCATAGACCATGAATGCAAGTCAGGAGGGCTTCGTGGATCTGGCGTCTCGCGCTACAGCACTCCTAGGCCATATACAGAAGCGTATCGACCCGAAAGAGTACGATGAAAGTGATGATATACATGAGAGTTTGGAGAGTTTCCACAAGTGCGTATGCCTACGTACCTTGCTGCACGCTTACTTAGCTCTTATTTTGGATAGACTGATAGAGACTATCCGACGCGACGTTAAGCGAGAGCTCGATCGTTCACGTACATCCCGGTTCTTTCATCATGCGTCGATATCCGCAACGCTGCAAAAGCGTACGCAAGATTTAGACGATGCTCGAGAGAGATTTAATGTGAGGTGCTCGCCCCTCCGAACTTATTCATGGCATATTAAACACGCAGGTGCTGTAGACGGCGTGGCTAATATCTCTCAGAAAGAGTGCGCAACGACAAGCAAGATACGATAGTAATCTCCATGTACGTCTGCGTGAGCTTAGGGTTTTAAGTATCTATTAGCGTGTCATGTTATAACTGTTGACTTCACAGGTTAGACTGGTCCGTTGGGTAGATTTAAAGCTCCTCAGGAAGCGCTTGAAACCAGGCCACACTCCAGGCGGGTACGATACAGACGAGTACGAGGCACGTATGGAAGACCACCCAGGATGTGTGATTGTGCGACAGTTTCGCGACAACATAGCGCGCACTGAGGTACCACTATCTTTTCTTTCGAGCATCGAGGTTTATTGGTGTGCCTCTGATACATTACTATGCATAGGTCGACTTTGAATCGCTGCTACTTTACAATCCTAACACGTGCGGATATCATTCAATCTTCACACGTTTCGGCGACTACTAAAACAGGGTCTTCTGCATAGCCACGGTGGACATCCACACATCGCTCAGGTGTTGGGTATATCACATTTCTGTTCTCAGAAGATATTCTACGTAATGGAGAGTGGTTGGTGCATTCGTTATATTTATGTGTGATGATCGACACTGAAATTCGTTCAACTTCAAGGAAACAGTCCGCTTATTCATGACTTAAGTGTCGCAGACTCTAGACGGCTTGTGATTTCCTGGCTTAAGCATGTGCGTACATGAGCATTCGTCTAAGTGCCTCTAACAAACGCTATCTTAGTCCATAGATTTCTATGTAAGTTCTCTCAGAGCATTCTTCGAAGTCATTCGGGTCTGATTGGATGCCGTCAGAGTGCATGGGAGTTTGCAAAACAGGTCGGCATTCCTGTTAGGGATGTGAGTACTAGCATTAGTACAAATGTTTGAGATATTCTGGCTGAGCGGCAACTGTGGTCAGGTTAGCAAGGGAAACTGGCACAATCATGAAGAGTGTCTTCCTTCGGCGTCCCTTAATGAGGATGGCGGACTTGTGATAGAAGCAACAGATCTTTGCGGGGCACACTCTGACTGTATTCGCCAATGCCTACACCGGCTGTATAATCAGGTAAGCTATAAACTATTGCGTGCATGTCCTGTGCAGCCTATGCTAACCATGCACGGGCATAGGCTCGAAAACATGATAAACAGCCTTACGGTAGGCACAAATTGTCCCATTATCTGCATATAATTCCTCATAAATCGTCGCATAGGCTCGATTGGATACCATACTGAGGGCGCTGCTGCGGACGCAGAAGCTCTCCTTTCTATCTTACGCTCTGAGGAATTTCCCAACGCACACCAGGCCGAATTTTCGAACCAGTTCAAAGACTCCAAAATGGCAGATTTGTGGTCTCGAAGTCGCTTCACCGCAGGTGATGATGCCGAAATAGGAGACTATGGATACCTCACAGGAGATATGAAGGGAGAACGATTCGTGCGTTTAGGATGCATCAATGATTTGATGGAGGGGGCTGTGTCTGTCGAACATTCGTATTCTACACAAACCTGCCAGAGACGCGCCACAAGCTGGGTGAAAATCGAGAAACCTGACAGTGTACTCAGGTATGTTGGATATCGCTACGCAATGTTTCCACAACACTCATATTGTACTTGTCATGTTGGCTAGCTTGGAATTCCTTCTAGATGCGAGAGATTCAGGATGGAATGAACGCACGGTCCGCGCTATAACTCGCCATCGTATTCCTCCGGACATGCAGCGCAAATTCTTCTGGCATCACAGCGAGGAGGTTGCACGGAGACACGGTATTCTAATCACTAAACTTGTCCTTGGTATGTCAACTATCCTGCTATTACAGTATTCCCTGTCATCTTAATTCAAATGACCAGTTTCCGCTCAATTTCGCGAGTTTGGAGTGGAGAAACACTTGGATGAAGGGCTTAGTGAGACTATTTCTGCAGACATCCGTGAAGCTGCTGGTGAGTCTTCTCTGCTGTTCATATGTTGTCATTATAACATGGGCGTTAGATGCGCGCACAAAAGTCTATTTTCATCAAATGCCACTCTCTCAGGGTGGACGAGTCGGAGTTACACCGGGGTTCTGGTCTTTCTATCAAGACCCATCTATTGAACCAGGTTTAGCTCAATCTCATGCTCTTAGTCGCGGCCTGTGGTATCGGTATGTGTCTCGAATAGCATTGTGGTACCCATTCGGCTCCTTACCAAATACATACAGGCAGACGTTACGTCAAGCATACCTTTCGCCCCTCTCCGCAGAAATTATTGTGACGTTGAATGGATTATCCCGAGAAGGCTGTCCCCTCATAGACCGTACGACTCGGTTTGAAGATATCTACTGACTAGATTACTTAGCTGCTCCGTGAAGAACTTCTCGCACGTGGAATAGTTGGTCAATGTTGTTTTTGAGCGTATTCTCTCCGAGTGTTTCCGTATGGTCCACCGAATCATCTCTAGTTTCTTGTATAATCCGGATAGTACAATAGACAATAACAAATTAATACGGGCTTTACGTTCATTCGTTATAAGTCCATGTCAGATTGCATCACGACTACGGCTATTACGGGAAGAACGTGTCCATGCGTACCCGCACGCCCTCGTTCACCTGGCTCGCCAGTATCCGGTTCTTGCCTGGCACAAACACGCTCCCCTTCCAGATCTCCGCGACCGTTTGAGCTGGAGCGCGGAGCGGGGGAAGCCCGCTTGACGTTTCGGCATGATGCCTTCTCTTCATCCACCTGAGCCTGGCGGGATGTTGCTTTTCGAAGAAGCGCGGCTGACCAGTGTTTGACGAAACGGTGAGTCAGGTGGAGTTTGTTCACGATAAAGTGGTCGGTTTTTAGGCACTGGGGGACTTAAGTGAGTAGTAGTGGAGAAGGAGTGGGGGACGGGGGTCCAAATCGCGCCAGGAAGGCCAGCTTAAGCGCGCGGGTGTAGGGCCTAGACCATCGTCCCGGAATTTCCCGGTTGTCGCTAGGCGCCAGCGTCGCCTGCGGCGCAGCGGCTGCTTCAAGTGGTACTTTTTAATCAAAGCATTCGATTACAATGAAGCCTTTCCATCCTACCAGATGATACTATCTATGTGGTCACCAGAGCGTCAAGAATCACTATTTTAGGATTATGGACCTTCTATAGTCGTATGTCTTTGGTTCATACATGACGACCTCTCGGCCATGATCATGCATCGCGCTGACAACTTAATGTTTGCGCCACAGTTATGCTGTTGGGATTCTTAAGCAAATTCGTGCTGTCTGCCATCTTACGTCCAGAGGTAAGAAAGAGCCTTGCAATCGTGGCACTTGACGCTGAGAGGAATGACTCGAATCCAGTGCTTCTGGCGGATTGCATAATGCTCGAAGGTATACCAAGCAAGCCCGGAGCCTATTCCGGTGGCCGTGCTTCATTCGAAGAAACTCTGGAATCCATTGACAACGACGGGGTAATCATATCGTATTTTTCTGTTTGTTATCATTGTTTGACCATGTCTTGTAGCCGTACAAGCCGATCTCTGCACCGTACCCCCTCCCAATGAACTTCGGGCTTGCTTCGAAGAGTGCTAGTCAACTAGACATCGTACGTGCTGCCTGCTATGCATTCAGCCATCTACGTGCTCTCACTGTTTTTGCGCACCTCGTGAAGGTCATGATGGCTTTGTTGAATGCCCTAGAAAGGACACGCGCAGAGTTTGAGAGGATCATCGTGGCTGCAGGTTTCAGAGCGGAGAAGTTCATATTCACTCGAGGCTCTACGGGTAGTAAGTGGAGCACTTTGTTGCGCAAATATGGACGTTTTTGAGACTAACCCGGTTCCTCCCAGTCATTGAGACTGTCCCTAACTAATGCCCACGAGAACCTCTCGAGGAGGAATGATCCAACAAACACGCTGTGTCAGACCCGTGCCACTAAGATGGAGTTGTTGTACGATAATACGTCTTGGTACTTCGCCTCATGTTTTCGGGACTTCCTATACAGACCATATGGATTCATCATGCATCTCAACTCTAGAAAACTCTACCAACACCTTCGTACACCGAATCTGTCGGATTTTCGGAATCAGGCTACAAGGTTGATGCGGGAAGGGCGGGTGCGGAGGGCGCGATACGGGTCGGTGGCGTCGGCGCGCGGCGATATCCAAGCCGTCGTGCTCGCCGGCGCGATAACGGTCATGTATATAGTGGGTCGCGCGTGCTATCCAGTTCGCCGCGCGTTTGCGACGCGGGCTCCCTGCTACCCCGGAACGACTACGATCGACGACTCGCCTGCTTGTTCCAACAGAATCATCTGTTACGCCTTTGTTTATGTACCATGATCCCAAGCTAAACTCGTGATCACCCGTATAACCAATCACTGCGTCGGCTTCACCCCCGTCTGCCACCACCGCCAGATCGTGTCCGCAGAGAGGTTCTCCAACGCATGAAGGTACTGTTCAAAGAGTATCGCCCGGTCTACGGGCTTCATGCCCACCGTCGGCGTGATCACGGTCGCGACTTTGTCCGCCGTGTTCGACTCGTTCTTCGCGTTGAAGTGGATGCCCTTGTCCCCGTCCTCGTTGTCGATGCGCACGATGTATTCGACGTTGCCGCTCTTGCGCTTGAGCCCTACTCCGACCACGCGGCCTTTGTAGGGACCGACGGTGCTAGAGAGCAAAGGTAGCGGTGAGTGGGCTGTAAAGATGGAAAAGAGGCCGAGATATACCTAGGGTACAGTCGGAGATTCGCGTGGTCGACTTTGGTCTTTCCCTTCTCGACCCATTTACAGGCGGCAATGCCAGCATCCGTGTAAGAAGCACATTTTTGGACAGCTTCGGGCATGGCAGCGGGGTGCGGGGTGTGTAGAGTTGGCCGGGTTGGCTAGTGATGAGTGCTGTTTGACTACAGAATGTGGCGAGATAAGGATACCGCACACCTCGTTGGGTTGTGGTCCTTATAACGAGGGAAGAGCAAGCCCTACGTAGCCCACATGACCTCGCATGGGAGCGATACAACTTCCAAGCTCCCTGTACGCCGACGGCTTCTTTATCACTAATAAGTGATCGCAAAGGACAACGTGGTCATAGAAATATGGGCTTGTTTCATTCCAACGTCATCGTGGCATTGTTTAGTACGTACATCCCCCAGTCACAAGGCCATTGAATAGCTTCGGGGGTAGATATCTACGACATAACCGTCCGGAATAATGGTGTGCACACGTCATTAAGTAAGCATTCAAACCTGCATCGGGTACGAGCCACGCACCTCAGGTCGCGCTCTAGATTGTGCCGTTCAACGCGGTCTGATACAACTCTAGTTCCAACTCCAGCGCCTTGGTAACCGACGTCGCTTGCCTCCATTCATGTCCTTCGCCCTCGAATATGTGAAGTTCCGCTCTTCCTCCGCTCTCCCGGACCGCCTCAAACATCTTTGTCGCCTGCTCAACTAGAACGACAGGGTCGTCTTCGCCATGCAGTATCTATAGAGATATATCAGATTCATGCCGCCGCCACCTCATATTATCATCCCGAGGACGTCATATGGACACTTACCAGGAGCGGTGCCTGAATCTTCCCAGCGCGAGAAATGGGGGACCGGTCCCACCACAGCTCCGGGTCCCCTCCGGGAGTCCCGCCGACGTACTTCAGGAGGTGTCGGCTCTCGATCTTGGGCAGCTTGGATTGAAGAGCAAGTAGGTCGGACACCCCAGCGATAGACGTTCCGGCCAAGAACGCGTCAGGCGCTGTCGCAAGCGCGGAGAGGACGGTGAGGCCGCCTCCGCGGATCATGGCTCGAGATGGGTCGAGCATTCCGAGAGCGCCGTACTCGCGCACAGCAGTGAGGGCGTCGCGGACGTCAACGACACCCCATTGACCAAGGAGCCTCTCCCTGTGAGGAGGCGTTAGGGCGTTTGATACCATAGTTGGGTACATGTTTGTACTGACCTGTATGCACGTCCGTAGCGCGTCGATCCAGCACAGTTGACATCCACCCTGTTACGATGGCGTTAGACTTACTGATATACTGCATGAAAATACTACCCGACACCGAACGTACCATGCAAAGCCGCGGCTCGTGAAGTACTGCACCTCCCAGTTGAGACCATGATGGGAGAAGGCTGTTGGGCCACCGTGAACATTCACTATCACAGGCGGGAGTTCTTCCAGGAGGCCGCCTGCATAGTTGGGATTCGTCGGCGGATAGTATGTCGCCAAGACGGTATCTCCCGTGTCGGGATCGACGAAGGCGCGTTCGGCGTGTGGGGTATAGGTGCGTCTTATATCACCCTCGAGCGCCGGGCACGAGATGAAGGATGGCGGATCCGAGCGAGGTCGGAATGGGCCAGGACACATATTATGATGTCTCAGTAGTGCGGCAAGGTGATCAGGCCCTTTTAACCTCCAACTGAGAAGTAACATCTCGGGATCATGAGGGAATGGGCTTTCCCAGTATAGGTTTACGCTGATGGGTACGGCGAGCTCCGTGTCCCATGTAGCGACGAATGCGAAACTTCCTGGTGAAACGCTTCGGAGTCGAGTAGCATATGCAAGCCCCATCGTGAAGCCAACCTGCATTGCGCCCGTAGTCATGTTGAATAATGCGAAGTATGTCCGTCCGCGTCTGTAAGTGGTGTACACGACGGATTTTTCGTCCACCACGGCGACAGTGGATGTTCCGACTAGCCGAGAAATGGGTCAGTATGGCGTGCGGTCGTTTAAAATGACGCTTACGCCTAAATGAAGGCTCTGAGAAATCCTCCTCATGCGGGTACCAAATGGAGAGGGCCTTGGCTTTGTCCTCAGCTAAATCGTAGATCCACGGGGCGTTGTAACCGTCGACGTCACTTGTAAACACCAGAGTGGAAGAGTTGAACCAGACGGGCTCGCCGACAGAGTACTCGCTCCGGGATCCGGCGATGCGCTTCGGGTTTATAACCGTGATGTGAGGAGGCTCCAACGATCCCTGATATTGGATCTTGACCTCTCCAACCCACAGTTCGCTGGCCTCCCATGACGTGTGTGGGTGAGACCTGGTGAGTTTGTGCGCATCAATATATGGCACTGTGTCCCGGTAGAAGGAATACGTGCCATGTTCTGAAGACAAGATGCCTGCCGTCGGGGCTGAACCGAGGATTATCCACGAAGTCAGTTAGGAACTCGGGACATTGGAAGAGAGCCTGAGGATTTCTCTTGTCGCTTAACACGAAGCCAGTGCCTGATTCTTTCCCTGTTTCCATGTCTATGGTCGTGATAAAGTTCTTGACAGTCTCTCCGTGTACCTCCACGACGCCTACGACGATCCGGGGATGGACAGGGTGAACATCGAAATCGGCATACAGCCGTCTCGGAGAATCTGTGTTGAGGTGCATTTGGAGTTTGCTCACAGTCTACGATAACAAGGGGATAAACTTACTCCGTATGTTCTGCTCGCTTGTCAGGAGAACTGGTGTCTTCTCCCCGGGCTTCACCACATACAGCATGTCGTCCGGATAATTGGAGAAGTAGACGGAGCCATTGTACGCAAAACTTTGTCCACCGCCGTGCTCATGTACTCGGGTACGCGCATCATAGGGACCGTCGAAGACAGGCTCGTTTGTGATGTACTCTTTGATGATGTTCCTACCACCTGCACATCCGATTAGTATTACAAGGGAGTAATTGTATAAGTACTATTGGAGACGAACCTTCCCCCGCCTGTCTCTCAATATAGTAAATCCTCTTCGTGACTTTGTCGACGAACACATCCTCAACCGTGTTGCTCTACGGAAAAATCAGGTATGAGCATGCGAGCATCTGGATTCCACGAGCGAAATGTCGAACCCGATTCCCAATCCACTCCGAGGTTACGGGAGAATCCCAGAAACCATAGAGGTGCTGAGGTTTCTTTAAATTTTCCACTCCAGTGAAGGGTATTTGCTCATCAGCAGCCTTGACCACAGTGATTATGAGGGAGAAGGCTGAGAGACCTATAGCGAATGCGATAGGGTATCGCATGGTACAGAACGAGAGTACAGGTGAGTGTGGGACATAAAATGCGCGTATATATGAAGCGGCGTTAAAGTGCTTCCTAGAAGGCCTCACTAGACGCAGAGGTCCTAGGCTAGGACCTCTGCGTCTAGCAAACGCTTCTTTCGTCACAGCCGGTACCACGGTTGGCAGATAGGCCCTGAACGAAAGACCGAGTGAGACCGGAGCAAACTTTCTCTTGGCGGCCATAGTCAAAGGGAGAAAGGGTAAGGGCGTAGCTCACCTTTCGTATTCGAACCAAGAACCTGGTGCTTTGCCGCGTCATCTCGTCTATTTTGAAGTCTAATAGGCCAGTATTAACGGGATAAGGTCAGCTAGAGTGTTGGATGGCTAAATGTATGACTAGCAGCTCCTAATATGGATCCAGATCACAATCAGATTCCCGGCGTATTGATAATGACCTATCGCAACCAAACTCTACTGTTCTCGCAGAACTCCCGGCCGCGCTCGACACGGCGGAGAATACGGTCGCGACACAAACCACGCTGTCGTGTCCTCGCCTTCCATTATTCATGTCATCATTACATATCATATAGTCCGCAGGCTTCTGTCCCTGTTCGTCCCAAAACTGAGCCTAAAGTTCCAATCAGCGCTCTTCGACGAGGCTGGCCCTAATGAAGACAATGCTCTGCTCCTGGCGAGATCGCGAAAAGATGGTCTCACTTGAGAGAGCTGAGCAAGTAGGGGTCGAGAAGGCGCAGAGGGGATGAGTTGGTCAGACTCCAGGCGCATCCTCATGTAAATAAATCGCACCAGGAAAGCAGGCTTGATCGCACGAGTTTGCGTGATGGGCCTAGACCCGTCCCGGAGTTCTCCGGTGGCTGAAGAGCGCTAATGTCAGCGGCCCGCGCTTGCACCATTCATCTGGGTCTGACCCACTTGGGCAGACTAAGCGAGGCCCTTCCATAGCGTCATACTATCTATGTAATATTCGAGGCGTCATGGTGTCCAGAAGCTTGTACCACACTATAGCACCTCTCAACTTGCAGTATGTCGTCGTTTTATGAATTGAACCTCGTGATCCTTATCCCAGACATTCGACTTCTTTGTAAGCTCTATCCCACTGGCACTGCTTGTGCTTCAGCTTGTGAGATGACATCACAGTTGAAGTAGGTGGCGAAACTGTTATTCCGTAACAACGGTTATAAGATGTGTTTTACCTCTATGGATACGTGTTCGCAAAACATGGGAAATATTGTAATATATATTGATGTGAATCACTTTACATGGACAACTCAAAGACGCCACTACTTGCAACGAACGCATGGCAGAGAACTCGAGCAAACATGAACACACATAACAACGATCCCCTGAGCGAAGTATCTGTAGGCTAAGTAAAAGCATACGTGACAGCTATCCTGGGAGCGGCCAAGAAACGTATACACAAGACGATTCGCGAGAAAAGAGAACACTCCGGACCGGGTAACTTGAATATACTATATGCAGAACAGGTCGAAGACACCGAGTACAGTGAACTTGGGAGGAAAAAGTGTACTGAAGTCGGAAGGAGAAGTATGAACTTGAAAGGAAGTGTGGCTGCCACAGTGTACAAGGAATGCCATGGGGAATGCCGTGTCCCACTGGACTGAGCAAAGGACCTTGCTAGAGAAGCTCCGAGCAGTCCATCCATAACATAGTGAAAAGCCGAACGCTGAAAGGCATTTGTGGAGCCTATAGCGTACCGCACATACACGGTATGAGTATTGGGGGCAGAGGTACTATAGTTAAGACGACACCTACTTCTTCGTCTTTCATAACCCTATGCGTTTGACATCGTCGTCTTCAAGTTCCAAGCGATTCTCGTCTTGCAGTTCTTCGTGGTCTATTTTGAGTATATCGTGAAGCCTGATGAGATTATTGCTACATCTGATGATACCCTCATCTGTTGGCGTGGGGTTCTCCCACTGGAACTTTGTATTCTTTCCCCCAGGACGTTTGGCGAGTCGTTTGAACGCTTCGACCAAAGGCTCCACAACTTGTTCGCAGAGCTGCTTGCTTTGTTCATCTCCCTCTCTAGCAATTGCGACCATCAGCCCGAGAATTCGATTATAGAGGTCGCTCTCCAGGACGAGGCTGGGGGCTGCATTTTCTAAGTCTATGGCTTTCAAGATACCAGGGAGTTGAGTCATAGCATAGTCGAAGTGTACAGAATCCGTGGCTTCTATCTCTCCGTTAATGCGAGGTGCATTTTCCGCGGGGAATCTTGTAAGTTGCCAAATAACGCGAAGGTGCTGGTATAGATAATGAAGCTTCCACTCCAGTGGAGAAAAGTCCGACAAGTAGAGCCACGGCTCCTCGAAGCTGTCGCGGCCCCGAGTTCTTGCCATTCTGTCTAGTCGATGCGAAGCAGAAATAAGCACTGGGAGGGAAACACCCGTTTAGCGTCAGCGCGCAAACTCACTGGGAAGTGTTTTACACTTGCCTCTGTAACGGACGGCTGGTTCCCACACTACAAACTTGCGACGCTCTAATTGTTGAAAGAGATACTTCCATGCCATGTGGGCCGTATGTAGAGTGCCTTTCTCAGGAAGGTCCATCGAAACCGCAGCAAAGTGAACAAGTAGCCTCTCTGAAGCACCATAATTCATCTCGGATATTCTCTCCATGAAGGTACGCGAGGTAGAGCTTGTAATATTGGTCAACGGTTCCGTGAGCGGAGCATGGGAGAATAGTGTGTGCCGGACTTGATATAGACCTCGAGCAAAGAGATTGCGAAGTGTATGTTCAAAGTCATGTGGCTTTCGCTCCGGTTTGGGCTGCGATGCATAGGTGGGGGCATCGTGTTCGATCTGGGCAGCTTGCCTCACTGTGGAGAGGATGTCGTGGCTCCCCGAATGTGACAACGAAATTTCCACTGCATTCAAGAAATTCACATCTAAGGATGCATTATATGCCATAATGGAGGTATCGGCGTCGAGTTCCATTCTGTTAGAGGTGTCCGTTGCTTGATAGTGCTCGTTCTCGTGCGGCGTCTTCTTTGGGGTAATGAGGGTCCTATATACCCAGGTGTTGAACTTGTCCATGAACTCCGCAATTGCGAAAATGGATGGGGCCTTTGCGGCGCGGGCCGGGAGTTTGAGTAGAATGACTAAGATAACAACGAGAACTTCCACAAATGCTGATACGCCATATAACGGGGTGGCGATGAACCAAAGTACGCCTCTAATGGTCCATGAAACCACATATGACTGAGGGCAATGATAGCAGCACGTCTTGAAGAACGTTGGAAGAACCGCAGTGAGCGTATGGAAGGATATGAGAGTTCCGACTAGGACCGCTATCACGTTTGCGACGATTGAGTTGATAGTGTATAGGAGAACAATCAACCCAGCCAGGAACAGCAATACTGAAATGATGAGCAGGAGCGGAAGGAGGCCGATGATGAACGGCACTTTCCACTTGATGAGATTGTTGAGACGGTACTGTCTTCGGCGAGCAACCTCTGGGGAATCTCCGTACAGCTCTGATCCGAACTCCTTTAACCACTGCTTGACAGCAATTCCGATGAGAGCTGAGGCCAGACTAAACACCAGGCTAGAGAACCACAGGATGTTGAGCGCGATTGCTGAGGGTGCCGGATGGAATGCGCTTGTGTAGGCCAATGGATCGAAGGCTGCACGGGTGGAGTTTAAGAAAGATGGGTTGACGGAGAAGCTCGAGAGCTGAAGGGATATTTGTGCCAATGCAGCGTTTGTCTGATCCATAGGAGACACCTGGAGGAGCTGGTACGACTGCACATTGAACGTAGTGAGGACAGCAGAAAACAGACCGTCCTATCCCAGGGGCTAGAATGAGCAGGCCAGTATATCGAATATCTTCCGAGGACTTACGAAAATGAGGATCTCATCTATCTCCTGATTCCATCGCCTTACTGCTTCGTCGCTATAGCTCTTCACAATCTTGCGAGTACTCTCAATCGCTCCCTCCTCCTCTATTGTGTATTCCCCTCTTCGATTGTCTTCTAGCACTGCTTTCAATTTCTGGAATACACGTCATCATCCCATATAATGGCAAGCAATTTACGCTGCTCTCCAACCTTGAAATCCGGAAGATTCAATTCCGAGAAATTTTGAGGTAGAGATTTCTGCGGCTTCTTCTGGTTATAAGTATCTGTTCGTCGCTACACGATAGTGTCTCACCTGGTCGCCTGCGGCTCCAGCATCCCCTTGCCCCACGTTCAGTTCTTTGTTTCCCCCAGATATGTCCATCTCTATGTTCAGGTGGTCGTTCGTGGAGCTAAGAATCTCGGGGTTGATGGTCTGGGGTGGTAAGGAGGTCTTATTACGATGTGAGGTGGTGAACGCTCTTTAACTAAGAAAAATGCTTACTACTGGACCACCGTTTGAAGACGTTCCGGAGACCATTGGTGAGCTTTTGAACTTCCTACTGCTTACTCCGATTCCAGGTGCTCAACGTGGTAATGTTGGAGTGCAAGAGGTGGCGAGATCGCGATGGTATCAAGAACAAAAGTACGTGTACGTGTCTTCAAGGCGTGTAGAGACACAGGCAACCTGTGTGGCAGAATCGTGGCATACCGGTGCTTACACGCGGGACAAGAACGGGACTCCGAAACGCTGTCAAATATGATTCGCCTCATAAACACCGTCGTTGAATGGAGCAGGTGGACATCACGTCGGGGGTACCGTAATGTGGTCTAGAATAATACGAGACATGTGGAGAACTTTTGAAATCTTACGACGACCAATTATGCCGTTATACAAAGCACAATGTGCACATCAACATCTGTTCTAACAAGAGCGTTAGCATAAAATTTTCTTGATGACCACGAACGAATAGTCGTCACCTATGACGACATTTTCCTCTTTAGGTTCGAGGTTGCTTGCTCTTGCGTAGATGAAACACAATACAATAATGCAATGGCAATATCATAGGGTGGGCGACGGCTACTATCATCCTGAACGGTACAACTTTGTGGACACGGCACAAGTGGTGCGACTTAGTCAGTCTCCGAGGTCCCACTCTGCGCCTCTGCTGTTTCCGGTAGTCCAGGGACAGCTTCTAACATGGCTTCGGACATATTTGAGTGTGTCACTTCTGAGCGGAAAAACATGCGCACTTACTAAGGTGACACTACATCGACAGCCATGTCGCTTGAAGCGCTATTTATCATGATCACAGCCTTGGCATCTGCCGTGTGGGTCATCTCATCACCCTTCACGGCTTTCCGGTAGATACCTCGGCTCCAGTCTTCACGAATTAACAGCATTATTGTATTGGTACCTCCGGCAGAAAACCCTGCTTCGCAATCCGGTAGCATATAATACGCAGTTGTGCGCCTCTAGTCTACAACCAATGATCAACGTTGAAGGGACCTTATGCAAGACGCGCACCCAGTGTTGGTGCTCCCCCACCTCTCTTTCTCAGCTGCATTTTCGCCAAAAAACATCATAGTCGTGTCCAAATCTAGTCAATCACGCGTCTCAGGACTCCCGTCGTCTACGTTGACAAGGCTGTTGACGAGTAGGAGTCAACTGCAAACGTTGAAGGCATCGCATTCACCCTCTAAGGAATCATCAACCAGTCACCCTATCTCACACTATAGAGGTCTTTGAGTATTTGCAACCACTAAGAGTGCACGTGAGTGTCGCGTACCTATATTATCACCATAAACCGCCCCGGTTTCATCTTGCCATCTTCTATCTTGCTATCTTCCATTCACTCATACCGTCTAGTCCAAACTACGAGGCCTCCGTCACTCTTCGTCCCAAAACCTTGCCCACAGCTCCAACTTCCGCCTTTCTACATCAGTGGCCGTGCCGCGGATAACGTCCTGCCCCTGCACGAGGCGCAACTCGCGGCCGCGCATACGCCGCACCTTACGCATCGGCTCGCGTCTATCTAGCTCCTCGTCTGTCTCCGTGCGCTCCTCGGGCGGTAGCAACGCTGCAGCGGCATGCGTGAGGGCAAGGAGCGCGTGCGTCTTGGTGAGGGCAAGGGACGCCGCGCGCGAAAGAGGCGTTTCTGCCGGACCGAGGGGACAGCTGCCAGGGGCGTGCGCTCCCGAAGATGGGGGCGTGGTGGGGTGGAAGTGCGCGAGGACTAGCGCGGAGAAGAGGTCGCCGACGCCCGAGAAGTAGCCCGGGAGACAAGGGAAGCACTTTGCATGGATCGTCGACGGGCCACCTTGTGGTTTGGAGGACGCGATGCAAGCTAGGTACGGCGTGTCTCCGTCCGATGGGGGTCGGAGTTCGTCTGGGAAGAGCTCGCGCAGCCATGGCGTGAGTGGGATGGAACTGATCACCACGTGTGGGACCCTGTATGTGTCGTGCAGCGTGCGGAGGGCCTGGCGGAGCGACGCAGCGTTCGTGATTGTCACGTCCGTGAGGACCCTGTTCTGTGGTCAGCGCGGGTTGTGACACAGAAAAATGGAGAGTACTGACTCGACTTCGAACCAGTTAGGTGTGATGATCGTCGCAAGGGGAAGGGCGGCACGGTATATGGGTATAACTTCTGGTGAGACGTACAGTCTTCCGGAATCCCCGAGGACGGCTGTCATGTGCCTCAGTTATACATTCATGAATCTGGCCAACATACGCACGATCTAGAAGGTATATGAGGTTTGGATCGCGGTCTCGTAGTTTGGCTGCGAGAGCCGTGACTGCGGCAGTAGCCTCCGACCCAGGAATGTAGCCGGTGAGGACGCGCTCAGGGGAGAGCAGCTCGTTTTGCTCCATCATGCCGAATATCTGCGTCAACTCGGACGCAGAAGTCCTAGAGCCTCCAAAGCGAGCATATCCTATTATATCGTGAGCAACAAAGGCCGATCGATATACACGATAGAAGAAGAGCGACCCACCGGAATGGTTCGAGAAGTTGACGGTGTTGACCACCTGCAGGCAGTTTGGATCAAAACGATTGCGTCGAAACATAACGAGATGTGCTCACATCGACGTCATATCCGAGGCATTGAAGCGGAAAGACGGCAGCTTTGCCTCCAACGTACCCGTACGCGACGTGGGACTGGATACTGAGGATGCGACCACCACTCATAAGTGGAACAGGCGTTGAAGAATGAAGATGGAACTAGTCTTCGTGCTTGCGCGTTCCAGCGTGGAGAGGGATGGAGTATTCTCCACGACTACGGGATAAGCCAGAGCTCCTGGGACGTGCATGACTCGATGCCGCGAGTTCGGCGGCAGTGGTGAAAATGTTCAGGCATTAGGTTATATTTGCTGATGTAAGCATGTCATTCCGGCCTCCGCGACTTGGTGTCCTTGCCGAGTTTTCAAACTGTATCCTGTCAAGGAGGGAGAAAATAAGTCCTACGGTCGTAAGAACTGTGAACGTATCTGATATCTACGACCAAAAGCTACGAATGTCAAAATGCATGCCCTCAGGCTGGATTGAACAACCGACCTCACCATTACGAGTGGCGCGCTCTACCACTGAGCTATAAGGGCGACATCAGCTCGGGATGGTTGCATGTCAACACAGTGAAGTAGCCGTAGTAAGAGCTGTTCAACGCATTTGGAGAATGCGTCTGTGTAACTTTTCTGACCCGCTACAACAACTTCACTTCAAGTCTTGAGTCTCTTGCTGCGACTGGCGCAACTCGCGCGATGCTCTCAGACGACTCCGATGGCGAAGACATTCACAACATCACTATCAACGAGCACTACGCCAAAGCATTCGAGTATCGCAAGGAGCGCGAGGAACTTGCCAAGCGTATGTCCCCCCGTCTCTGCAACTCTAGCTCTTCTACGTCTTACACTACCGACTCTTCCATCGCTCTCATAGTCAAGGAAAAGTATGGCTCCGATGTAGACGAAGCCGACGCCGACTCGGAGGACTCAGAAGACGCGGAGTCGGAGGATGAGGATGGGGAAGAGCTCACCCCCGCCATGGACGCTGCGATTCTCCGCACGCTCGCGCGCATCAAGAGGAAGGATCCTGCTATATACGAGACGGGAAAAGACGTCTTTGAGGGTGAGTGTGCCTCTTTTACTGGGGTCGCGCAAGAGGGGGAGCCCTCGCGAAGCTGAGCATGAAGGAGGTCTTCAGAGGAGCGGAAACGGACGGGGGATGTCAAACTCTCGGCGCGCATGCAAAAGGGGAAAGACAAGGTGTGTACCTGCTCGTTCTTCCTTCTAGGCCCTCAAATGGGCTTAAGAGGCGTCTGCATTCGTCTCTAGTCAAAACCCATAACGATGCGTCAACACGCACTCGCATCCGCCCTCGAAGATGCTGCTGGCGGTTCGCGTTCCCCATCGCCCGCGCCTCTTACGCACGTACAAGAGCAGTCAATGCTTCGTGAAGAGACGATCGCTGCTTTCCATACCGCCGTCGAAGACGAAGACGAGAGTGAAGACGACTTGCTCGTTCCCCGCGAAAAGACCAAGGACGAAGTTGAGCAGGAGGAGGAAGAGTATCGCGCGTTCTTGCAGCGCGAGGTCGGAGAGGACCTCTCTGCGCTCATCACGGTCGAGGGCGAGGGGGCAAGTGGCAGCGGGAGTGCGGAGGCGACGGAGGAGCCCACGCCGGAAGAGGGCTCGAAGAAGAAAAAGAAGCAGAGGAACAAAACGAAGAAAGACGCGAAGAGCAAGGATGAGGAAGACCACGAGTTCCTAATGAAGTTCGTCTTGTCTTCCAGCTCGCACGTCCCGGATGTCTAATCATCCTTCTTCGTCTTAGCTACATCCTCAACCGCGGCTGGATCGACCACTCCGAGCACCGTCTACCCACTTACAAGGAGATCACCAGCAACAAAAAGGGCAAGGGCAAAGCTCCCGCCGTAAGCTTTGACCTCGACGATGGCGACTCTTCGGACGATACGTCAGCGGAGGAGGAACAAACCGGTGCAGAAGCAACAGGGTCTCTCGAAGAAGATGACTTCGACGAGATTACGGACCGTTTCGAGAGCTCGTACAACTTCCGCTTCGAAGAACCGTACGTTCCACATTCCTCACTCAGGTTACGCGAATTTGCAGATGCTAACTTGCACTCATACAGAGGAGCCACGGAGATCGCGCGACACCCGCGCAACCTTACGTCACTCGTCCGTCGCGAAGACACGTCGCGAAAGGAGGCTCGCGAGAAGCGCAAGGCACGTAAGGAGGAGGAGCTGCTGCGCAAGCGGGAGGAAGTCAAGCGCCTCAAGGCACTGAAGATGAAAGAGCTCCGCGCAAAGCTCGAGCGGATCGGGCACGAGGGCGGGAAGAAGCTCGACGACAACGAAGGTACGTGACATAGATGTTGTGTCCCCCGAACGTGTTCAAGTAATCGCTGGGACACAGCGCTTCAAACGCTCGATCTCGAGGGCGACTGGGACCCGGAGGCGCACGACCGGAAGATGGCGGAGCTTTACGCGGTCGACGTAGACGGCGCCGGAGATGACGAGAAGCCGACATGGGACGACGACATCGACATCACGGACATCATCCCCGCAGACGTCGATACGACATCGTCCAAAAAGAAGAAGAAAAAGAAGAAAAAGAAGGACGAGGATGACGAGGACGTCGGCGTGGACCTCGACGAGATGGATGCGGACGTTGACCGACCTCGGGCGGTGGACGATGAGGAGTGGGACGGGACCGAAGAGATGCGTCGACGGAAGCTTGACGAGTACATGGACGAGATCTATGGGCTCGACTTCAACGACGTGGTACGTTTCTCGCCTTCTCATCCCCCTTCGGTCACCCTCAATGTCCAACCACCCTTCCCCCGCGCGCGTAGGTCGCAGACATCCCCACGCGCTTCAAGTACACCAAAGTCGACTCGCAGTCGTTCGGCCTCACGCCCGCCGAGATCCTCATGGCGTCCGATGCGGACCTCAACACGTACATGGGCCTCCGCAAGTACGCGCCGTACCGCAAAGAGGGCAAGGGCCGCAACTGGGACGCGCAGCGCACAACACGCCTCAAGGACCTCAAGCAGAAGCTCCACGAACGCGGGGTCTCGGGCAGGGGTGGCGCGGGCGGCGAGGCGGACGGCGGGGAGAAGGTCAAGAAGCGGAAGGGGAAGAAAGAGCGTCAGAGGGAGAAGGCCGCTGCTGCGGCGACGGCAGGGGGGGATGGCGAAGATGGGGATGGCGACGACGGGGGCGACGGTGATGCAGAGGTCGAGCAGGCGCCGCGGAAGAAGGAGAAGAAGCGGAAACGGGACGCAGACGTGGATGATGAGGGGGATGCGGACGAGAGGCAGGAGGCGGATGACGTCACGTCGAAGAAGAAGCGGAGACGACATCGGAAGCACGCCGCTGTGGCGACATAGTCTTTCAGCCCTTTGGTTAGTGCCACCAGACAATCTACGCCCCTTCTATTTCCATGTCCGTTGTGTGCGATTGTCTCCGGTCAAAGGAGGTTCCGATCAAATGCGACATTGGGATGATTCCGGAAGAGCAAAGACAATCTGTTCAATGGTGAGTGCCACTACCTCGCTCAAGACGAAGACCTTTCTCGCAAGGCATCTGTTATCTGCAGAGAGGCCTCAAAGGTCTTGCGATGCGCCTGGGTGGTATATAACATAGCCCTGCTGGGCGACACAACCCCACACATCCAACACTTCTCTCCCATCGACTTCGCCATGAGACGTCGACCGCGACTATCCCCTCCGTTTCCGTTGACAGATAAACTTCTCAGATCCCAGAAATGCTACTCAGCGCATCCCGAGATACCTCTCACACCCTATCAAATGACAAGCCCCGAAAGTGCATTCGTGTCGGCTTACGAGACGCCTACTCCGCCTCGGAGTGGACTATCGATGGCGTCCCCATGCCCACCGAGGTTGTATGGACGGAAGGTTTGAAGTCCAGGTACGGACTGTTCGATTTCCACCCGCTTGCTCGTCGGCTCAAGTGCAGTAGATCGGCTTCACGCGCCGTATGACGATACCAGTGTGGAGGCTGGGGCGGAAACCTCCCAGCCCCGAAAGGGTGCGCGACTTTTATGCCACTTCGCCGTCTACGTGTGACTTGACTCCAACCATCTCTGGAGTAGAATCCCCGCGCATGGGCCGGCACGTCAGTTGGTGGAGAATTCCTCGAGTACGTCTTCGCCGCCCATCCAACCTTACCCAACGTCTTGACGAACACTGTCGCCTCAGGCCGATCTTCAAAAACCCTGACGGCGACGCGCATTGTTAATCACCCGTATTTTGGAGGTCTGCCAGGTGAGCGCTTCTCGAGCATTCCCCGGCGGGCCGAGAGGTGTTCTTCTATCGCTGTTTCACAAGAGCAACCCCCGAGGAAGCTGGAGCGGCAAGAGGTTCCGAGTCGCCACTGTTGCCCTTAGGTAGTCAGAGCCAGTGCGTTACACACCAATGGGCCATGGGGAAGGAGAAACACCCCTATGGGCCGTAAAAAGTGTACCATCCTCCAGTTACCGAAGAGACGAAGGCCTTGGGTGTAGGGCCCTGACAGGTCTGCAGAGCTTAAAAGGGTCGTTCACATCCAGGAGAGGAATTCCTCACCCCAACAGGACGACCCTACACGTCGCCCTAGCCCGAGGAAGCTTACCCTCTTCGTGGCAATCTGGAGCACTTTAGGGCCCTAGGGATCACAAGAGAGCATCGCTAGGTTCACATCGGTCCACCGGCATATCAGTCTCCATCAAACCCTCTCCCGGCACCGACCGCTTCGCTGCTCCCCTCACTACCGCTCTCGTTGCCCCGCCCACACCTACATTCTGCTGACATGCACACGTAGTGCTAACAAGTGAGCGACGTCTCTTCGGAACACGACCTCCCCAGAACATCGCTCGGTTCATCGTGGAAGGCATTTCTCAGGCGAAGAATGCCGACAAGGTAGCGACCGCGACCTTCTAGAAGCACTGTGAGGGGGATCTCCTCAGGCAACTCGGCCCACCACGAAGCCCGAGGGGAACCTGCCTGGAGCATCATCTGTTCCATTGTAGTTGCAGTGGTGGCCGCCCGACGTGCGTCATGCCAAGATGTCTTCGTTCACGCGGCACCGGATACCACCCCGCGACTACAGAATAGTACGTCCCGTGTCGCATTCCTCGTTCTCAGCTTGTATCTCATGCGCTGGGCAGACAAATCTTACGATGCCGTGATCTTACAGTGGTCACCGCTTACGACTTCGGTCCTCTAACAGTGACGAACAAGAGACATACCTACGGACGCGAGATGACCACGGACGTTCCATGTCCCTAACCCTACGTGCTGCACATACATGTGGGAGACACAGAATATGCGCAGCGACTATTACCAGCCCAAAGAAGTCGCCCAGCCTAGGGCCATATCCGTCATCTTTTTCCCCCCCACCATCCCTGCAACTTCGGCCTCTTCAGCCCTACGCCTTCCCTCCTAGAGTCACCGCATACTCTCACACCCTCAAGCAACGGGAGCTGAAGCGACTAGGTGCGTCTCTTCACCAGTCCGTGCACGACGTTCGCTCACTCGTTATCCGCATTCGTTCGTTCGTCTTTCGTTGTTGAACTCAACTGCTATGGCTGGGAAAAAGGTGACGCTCATCAGTGGCAATACTGGCCCTAGGACCGTGCCTGAAAAGGCAGGCGGAGTCGGAATCACGTCCGCGCACAACCATGGTCGAGGGACACAAACCCACCCCGACACCCCCGGGGGAAGTCCTGCTAGGCGTAGAAACCAACATCACCTCTCGTCATCTTGTATTTAAGTAGCTCCTCTAACATTGAGCTCATCTCCAGTACTCAGCGTCCTGCGTTGTGACACACCGCAAGGTCCTTCATGACTCGATTCCATTGAAATCGCGAACAGTGAGCTCATAACATATCGCGATAATGATAGTAGGCGACTCAAAGCAACCCAGTGAGATCATTAGGCAAAGCTGAGCTAGAGAGGTTCCGCGCAGTTCGCATTCTTCGCGACCAGTCCCTCCGCCATCTCCTGGAACCGCTCCCACTCCGCCTTGGGCATCCCATAGCTCTCCTCCAGTGCCGGGAAGCTCCCCCCGCGCACCGCCTCGGTGTACCCCTTGACGCCCCTCGCGACCTCCCCGCGCACGTCCGCGAACCGGCGCACGAACCGCGCCTGGTGCCCGTCCCACGTCCCCATCACGTCGTCCCACACGAGCACCTGCCCATGGCACCCCGGGCCCGCGCCGATTCCAATAGTGAACGCGCGCGTGAGGCGCTGGCTGATGTACGCCCCGAGCGCGTGCGGGATCGCCTCGAGCACGAACGCGAACGCGCCCGCCGCCTCGAGCGCGAGCGCGTCGCGGAGCACGCCGAGCGCGCCCTGTGCGTCGCGGCCCTGCGCGCGGAAGCCCGAGAGCATCACCGCGCGCTGCGGCTGGAGGCCGACGTGCGCGACGACGGGGATGCCCGCGCGTGCGAGGGCGCGCACCGTTGGGGTGTTCTCGGCGCCGAGCTCGACCTTGACGGCGTCCATGCGGCCCTCACGGACGACGCGGACCGCCGCGCGCACAGCGTCCTCGGGGCTGGGGGTGTACGTGCCGAAGGGGAGGTCCGCGACGAGGAGCGGGGCGCGGGCGCCGCGGGCGACGGCGCGTGCGTGGTGGAGGAGCTCGTCGAGCGAGAGGCGCGTGGTGGAGTCATACCCGAGGCAGACCTGGGCGAGGGAGTCACCGACGAGGGCGATGTCGACGCCGTGCGCGTCGCACGCACGGGCGGTGGGGTAGTCGTAGGCGGTGAGCACAGTGATGGGCGTGCCTGCGGCGCGGAGGGCTTGCAGATGCTGAATCGTGACTTTTTTGCGGGGTGTGCCTAAGAGTTGGGGAGATTGTCAGTTCTTGGTGTACGTAACAGGAAGAACAGTGAGCGCGATCGGCATTGGAGTAGCAGGGGTAAAGGCACGCGACATGGGGGGAAGGTTCTATTGGTGGAGAGGGGCGACTTCGAAGGAAGGATGCGCACCAGATAAGGCGGTTTGTCGGTCCTCGGGCCTTGCGCTGAACCACCTACGATGGCACAGCCGGGCGGAGTAGCCGCTCGGGGAGAAATCACCAACCCGGGGAGGGCGCTGGATACGTTTTGCAGACTTGAGCATGATCTTTCCGGACGACTGGGTAGGGCGGGGAGGATCGCTGTTCTTGTGGGAGCAATAAGGGGGCCGCCGCGGGAATGGTGAAGGAAAGAAAGGTTTGGCAGGGTTCAGGGAGAGGTAGGGGTGGGCTTTGTGGGCGGAGGAGGCGCAGAGGGGGCGGGAGATCTGGCGTCCGTCCGACGCTCCGAATCAAACCCGATGAAAACTGACAAACCCACCACTGCGCCCCAACCAAGTGCGGCTACCCCACATCGTACAAGCTCTCCGTCCCCTAGCTCGCTCTCGTGGCCACATCGCACGACACCGGATCCATCGCTCGACAGAACTCACGTTGCGGCTGTCTCGTCCTCTCCGAGTTTATCAGGTGCCGTCTTTCTCGGCCATCCTTGACTCCGGATCCCGGCTGGAATGTAGGTTATTACACGACTTCCTCCAAGATCCGACGGCCAGTTCGACGAGAGTAGGGGTCATGCAGGTGAGAAACCGCGCGGGACATGAGTGAGAACGGCCTCCAAGCGGGGCGTGTGCATAAGTGAGAGGGAAGATGGTGCACAAGGGTCAAGAGAGAGAATGCCATGAATTTATGTGCTGGATCTAGCTTCGGCAAAGATATTATTTTCAATGCCCCTATAGCTCAGTGGTAGAGCGCGCCACTCGTAATGGTGAGGTCGGTTGTTCAATCCAGCCTGGGGGCACTCGTACAATATGCACGCTTCTATTTTGATGTGTGGCCGTGTTTATCGCGCAAATCCGTTTGTTTAAAGGGTCCCTGAAGACCCCAGGGAACTAGGGGTGATAATACCCCGGCGTCAAAAAGCATTTTGGGCGAGCCGCTTGGTCATCGATCATCACCCTGGCTCTGCGCCATTTTGGCGCTGCTCACAAGCGCGACGCGCACAACCTTCGGAGTGCCCTATGCTCACGTTTGGAATGACCACTTACGTGGGCATGGGTCGTCTTGGCGAATAGAGCCCACAATGTGTAGGGTCACGGTATGGAGCTCATATGTCTTAGACGCTATTACATTTTCTAACGTCGCGTTCAGTATTTTAGTGGCGGCGAGTCTCTTTGACACGTCAGAGCCTCAAAGGGTCGAGTCCACTAGAGCAAGACAACACAAAACGGCGCTCATACTATGACCACTATATTTGAGGTACGAAGGTCATCAGCCGACAACGCAATTTCAAGTTCACCGCCCGTGAGTCCTTGCTGTGCCGCAATGGTAGGCTACTGGACAGTGCCACCGTGTTTGTATTTCATTTTGTAAACCACAGAGGCTGTTCGTAACAAAGATAGGAGACAGGGATGCCGCGTAGGCCAGTCATTCCAATGCACGGTCCCTTCGAGGGCGCTCGGACGACGTCATGGATGCCGTTTAGCGTCCAACATGAAACGCTGTAGTGATAAGTGATCATCGAAGTTTTTGCTCGTCCTGATAGCCATGAGTGAGTTAGATCCCTTCGTGGGCACGGCGATCGTCTCATTCAAGTCTCCATCGAGAATTGAGCTCCCGGTTATGTCTCCTCTTTGCATCAAACGTAGCCCGATAATGTTTGGCTCCCCCTAACACATTAACTATAGATGTTTAGATACCTCAAGCCCATATACGGGGAGGTATGGGCTCCTGGTCAATCATAACTGTATTTGATATCTCAGCCGTAGCTCGCCGCCTGGTGGGAACTAGCCCTGGGCCCGGCACGGGGTGACGAAGTCGCCGGCGCAAATGAATATCAGCTTCTATCATATCGGATCCCAGGGGGATAGGAAATTATGCCGTTCACGCCGGTGCGTACTCCGTATACTCTAGGTCAGAGGCCGCGTATATGTAGGCTCACGCTCCTGGAGTTCAGTCGAGATCTTCACTCTCGGAGTAGCACCTCAACCCCCGTCAAAATGGCGTCCCAGGTCGAAACTGAAGCTATCATTACGGTGTACAGTACTATGTAGGTGCGGAGACGAAGTGTATAAGGCATAATGCTGATAGAGCCATATCCACGGCGTCGCACCTTTGAAGCATAACGGACAACTTTTGCGCCTTGGCGGTGACGGGTACGTGACTCGCCCTTTTTTAGTATTGTTCTGATACGAGTATTTTCTGGCTTTGCCCATGCTAGCGTTGGTGATATACGAGTACATCATCACCTCAGGGGCAGAAAAGCAGCTATTTTGGGGCCGCAAGTTTGCTGCCCCAGCGGCACTGTTCTTCGCCAACCGTTACCTGAACTTAATCAACTGGTTGTACCAGTTCTGCCTCGTGTTCAACGTTGGTGTGACGATAGAGGTTCGTCGGGCGCGTTGTTGTCTAGGACGAATGTGGCATTAACTGGCATCCTAGAAGTACTACAGTATCATACCTCAGATTTTCCGCTCTCCTAATCCGTCAATGGACGAACAGTTGTGCAGCGATAGCAAAGTCAAGCAACTTCATCGGTGTATCGATAGAGGTTGTTTGGGCATGTGCGTACCACGCCATCCCTGTATTACGCTCTCCGCCTACCTTACTAACGCCACACCAGTATTCTCAGGGCTTCGCGCTCTCGCCCTTACTAGAAACAAGTATCTTGCGGTTTTTGTCTTTCTTTGTGCTTCCGTACCCTTCGGGGTGAATGTGGTACGCTGTTCGAACTTATATTCAGTGGACGTGCCCCTCAGTCCTCCCATGTAGTACCGAGCTACGACAATTACCTGCGCTGTCTTGCCCGTATTTGGGGTCCAAGCCTTCTCGACGATTTCGCAAAGCCTCGCGGAAAAGTACGTGACATTGGTTCTGATATAACTCGTTCGAAGATTTATCGTGGCATTCCAACAGATGCATGTCATAGGCTGTCTTCTCTTCACGACGACGTGTTGAGTGAACCCTCACACGCTCAGGTGTCATTATATCGAGATCATGTCTCTTGGCCTCCGACACCGCCCTCATTGTGATCACTTGGAGCAAGCTTCGGAACCGAATGCAGGCCCACGTAGATATCGGGAAGCACACCTTGGCGACTGTGCTTCTGTATGATGGTAAGATTCTCGTATCTAGAGACGCATCTCTTCTGACATTTGATGGTCCACAGGAACTATGTACTTCGTGTAAGCCGCTAACACTGTTCGCTTGTTCACGACGCAACGCTAACACGCATAACAGCGTCCTTTTCGTCCTTAACGCCTTGCACCTATGCCTGAGTCTCCTCTCTGTAAGTTTTCAATTGCGGCTGTAGCATCCTGCTTGATCTTATCTTTTCCACGCTTCAGACCGAAAATCCGGGGATCGAGGCCGGGATCAGTGACGTGACCGCTTTCACGGACCCGTGAGCCGTATCTTATTCCAAGCACCCCAGCTTTCCCCTCACCTTTTTACAGAATCACGTCCATTCTCGTCTCTCGGTTCCTCCTCCACCTTCAGGCGGTGAACCAGAGGGCCGAGCGAGGAGGCATGTCCGAGTCCTTGTCGGCGCCCCTCGGCGCACAAGACTCCCTCCTGTTTGCGAGGACTATCGGTTCGCTCGGTGCTCATATAGAGCCAGGAGACTTCATTGAGGGGGTTGATGGGGATGGAAATGACGTCATAGACGGAATCAGTGACTCGCAGGCGGCGTCGTCCGAAGCTGTTGCGACCCCGACTGACCGCGATAGTGACATGGAAGGGGCTACTGCGGCGTGACAGTGGCTGCCTATTGGGAATATGTCCTTTGTTTGATCATTGCATTTACTACTTGAACGCCCCCTTACCAACCTACACTGTTTCAGGTCACTACGCCCTTCGATATGTACATCGCAGCGTGTCGAGACTCAACAAAGTCCCATTGCTAGTCACAATACATATTCGAACCAAATGCTGTCGTTGGGAATCACCACTGCCTTCGCAGACGTAGACATATGACCCATCACTACGGTCTCAGGGCCCTTTTCCCGGCTCTCCGCCCGCAACCGGGCCTTCCGTTTGTTCTCCATCGCGAGGTAAACGCGGGTCGCCGACGCCATAACGAAGACGGCAACCTGGAATATGAGTAGCGTAACGGTGGCTGATGTGTACCGCGGAGGCGCGGACAGCGCCCCGAACAACCATGTAGACAGGATCCCGCCAGAGTTGACCATGACGGTGAAGAACGCCAGCGCCGTCCCGCGACGGAAGATGGGCGCGGTGTTGTTCGAGATCCAGGCGCCGACGGCCGCAGGGAGGCAGTAGATCCCCGTGACGGAGAGGAATAGAGATCCGTATCGGACGTGGTTGTTGGAAGATGCTGTGGTGTAGAGCCAGGTCAGGAGAACGTTGCAACTGCTGTGAGTTTGGCTCTCTCACCCAAGAACATGGCGTATCCAGCGAGGGACACCAGAGAGGAGACCATCACCGTCACTCCGCGGTGGCCGTACCGATCTGCAGAGAATGCCACAATGAGACATACTGGAGGCAATGGATTAGCTGAAATCTCAAACTGCGGTAAAATGTAGACGTACCGACGCTACTGGCGGCAAATGGTGGGACACTCATTAGTTGTGCCTTAGTTCCCGTGAACCCGAGGCTGGCCACAATGCTCGGAAGGTAACTATATATGGGGCACGTCTTAGCACCGCGCTGATAAAATGATCACTCTAGATGGACACCAACTAAGCTAAGGATAGAAGCGTCGTTCCTATTGGTAGCGAGTCAGACGACGGCAGGAGGCTGAGCGATCGATACATCCACTCACCGCTGAAAAAGGACATGATTGAAATCACGACAACATGCGGCTGCAAGAAAGTTTGCCTAAACTCTGCCCATGAATGGTTCTCAGAAGCATTTCCCATTTCACTGATTCCGTCCAGGAGGAGGGTATGAGTTACTATCTCTCTTTCCTTCTCGTTAAGCGTCTTAGCTGTCCCGGGGGAGTTCGGAAGGAGGAAAAATGACGAGATTCCGAAGACGACGGAGAAGAGACCCTCCTGCGGTTGGGGCCATGAATCCAGAGAATAAACCGACTTTTCAAGAGAGCTTACTAGAATAAACATCCATGCCCACCCAGGCCTGCCTCCAATTCCATCCATATTGAGAATTGCGGCTGCTAGGAGGCCTGAAAATGCCGATGCCAAAGCATACGTAGAGAATATAACGGCAATTCTATGCATCGTATGAGTGTCTAGGACGTTCCCGTTGTACGCGACAATATACGGCTCACCTGAGCTGCAGCATGTGTCGCGGATAGAATGATGCGAGGTAGAAGAACATTCCAGGAGTAAGACCACCTTAAAGACAAATGATCATCCATAGCGCTTCTGGAGTCGCCCACTCTCACGCATTTACCTTCGAACAATCCGAGGAAGAAACGACAGGCGAGCAACCCGGAGTAGGTGCTTACAGTACCTGTGCGATGTTGAGCATGAAAGGCCGATCATACATAGAGCGATCGCCAACCTTCAAGCGCGCATGCGACTCCCCACAGAGTAGTCATTGCGGGTAAAAGGAGCCGTGGCCCGACTCGCTGGGAACACAGTTGACAAAAGGACGAAAATTTTAGAGATGGGCACCAGACGTACCATCATGAGGTGGTTGGAGGGGATCTCGATGAGAGTGAATGGGCTATGTGTGCGTGAGCGATACGATAGTCCCAGAAAAAGGGGTACTTACATCAGGGCCAGAGTGAGCGAGAAACTGTACTAGTGGTCGACGTGTGTGAGACTAGATAAGCGAGGAGAGGCGAAGTCGACTTACCTCTTCGTTAGACATGTGAAGCTGCTTCTGAAGACCTGCGATGCGCGCGTTTCCTATGTTAGTCCTATCCTACATGGGGAAAGAAAAGCGCCTCAATGTGATGTAAAATCCGATAGGGTAGGAGTGAACACCAGAATGGGAACGTACGAGTGAGGAAAGGAAGTACATCATGCTGATGACGGGCAGCACAATGAGATCCATCTTCAACCAGACCGCTGAAGGCGGCGGGGAGGGGAGGGCACCATTTGGAAGGTCGATGGCCTGGAAAGAATCGTCGACAAACTTGTCATCTGCCGTGGGGGAGCTCGAGGCCGTCAACAAGGTACTCATAGCAGAGTTGAACAGGGGTTTGGGGGCGCGCCGCACGCGAAGCGGTCGTCACAGACGCGTGGGTGCGTTGCAATGCCTGGGATGGAGGGTCAACGTCGAGGGGTGAGGGCCTGAGGCAGAAAGCAATCTCACTAGGGGGCTCTAATGGCGTTCGAACTTCTCGCTTCCGTAATTTCGGCGTTTCCTTGTGCCACGGCCCGCAGCTGGAGGGCTATAAGTGGCCGTCGGAAAAGCGAATCCCTGATAAAGAGAGGCACGACTATTAGAGTTGATCGCCCAACCAGGTCAAGTCAATACAGGTCCCCCGGCTGGACGCATCTATGCGCGTCCGTCGCATCGGGTGCCGGAGCAAGAAGGCCAACGTGCGTTTCGGTGCCTTTGCCTTGACGCCCTTTGACTGTGCTAGGGGCGCAGAATCCCTGTGATCGTGCACGACGTTCGCGAGTGGCGCAGTACAATGACGTTCGTACTCCGCCGCAACCATCACGAGCTCGCAACGAGCGGAGGGTGGGTGGCCAGACATACAATTGGGACCCCAATATGTTCATCGCGGGCCGTCGGTCCATGCTTAGAGTTTAATCATGGTCCAGTGAGGAGGGGCTACCAAATTCTGATAGAATAGCATGAGAACTGAATGTGGCGCTTGAATCTATGGTGCAAATGTGTAAAACTTGCCGAATGCATGTAGCTTACAGCTCTGTCGGGCGACAAGCTGCCCAAGCTGAGCGCGTATAAAACCTATACCATTCCATTGTACGTCCAATAAGACGCTACGAGCGATGCATCAGGTCATATACAATGCCTAATCACTCCGGTTGCAGACGACTCAGTCCTCCATTACTGCCAGCCGCTTTCCAGTGCTTACTGGGCTACATGGCGATGGATACGAGGTTGTGGAGGGGGAGATGTAGCAAGATCGATGCCGTCAGCTACCATTCGAACGAAGATAGGCTAGATATGTGGTACTCACACTGACCGAGCCAGGTCCGATAGCCTAAGTATGAGATGCCGTAAGGAATTGCACTTCTATCCATAGAAGCGGGAACAATTCACATTGTGGTCCACGTTTAGATGACATACGCGCCCTCCTTCTCTTAGCGCCGCCATTCGCGCTCCTGCAAGCGTACAACATCGACACAGGAAATCTTCCATAGAGACAACATGGTACGCACCTCACATTCCATTCAGAGACAGCCTCCCCAGCGCACTCGTTCCTCCCTGCCACGCACGACATCCGTGCCTCGTCTACCGCTCCTGCTAATCTGACCCCTTTCCTCCCCTGCGACCTGCAATCCCTCCCTTGGACGCACGGCCTGGGGATCCGTGGGGGGAAGGATAATCCGCACTACCCATACTCCGTCTAAGATGGCCTACATGAGTGTGGAGAGTGTGGATGCTGAAGACGTGTCAGAGGAAGCCTGTCCAATGGAAAGGACTTCGTTGGCGCGGACTCGACCACTCAGGGCTTTGCGACTATACGCTCTAAGCGCGAGTGGACACGACGCTATTCTCATCCTCTTCCTCTCCTCGGAGAGCCGTGTCCGTTGCGCTTGTGAGCCGATTCAATGTTCAATGGCCGGGCGAAGAAAAGCACGGCAGTGGACTTCGATCTTCAGGGACAGGGCGTAGAAATGTCCATGGCCATGATTCGGCGGCGCACCGTACTTTCTTCCACATGACCAAACCGAATTGAGGAAGCGCATAGGTGAAAGAACGCGGTTGAAAGCCTTGGACTGAACGAAAAGGCCTGAGAGCACGATGTGGAGGCTAAACGCCTGAGGTAAGGGGGTAGGCGGTCGTCTGCTACGACTAGGATGGATTGTAGTGTTCCATGTTCGTATCCTTCGCGTGGCGTTGTATTTTAGAGGTAATCACGACGAAATTCGGTAACACAGTCCGAGCAGGAGTAGGAAGAGGTCCAAGCCAGTGAGATCGTGCAGACGCCCGGCACATATGCTACCAGCACGTGATCGTTCAACACACTTGACGGCAACGACACGACGCGCTGGCGGGCGACTCGCGACTTCTCACTCCCAGCTTCTTGAGCGTTCGTCACTGACCTACTATTCTCAAATTGGAGGTGACCGCATGCTTCTGAACACATCTATAGAGAGCTACAGCACGCTACAATCAAATTCGTACACTCGTAGTTTGCGAGAACTGTTCAAATACTCGGGCCATGGCTCTTACACAACAAAATCGCGTCCCACGAAGCAGAAGGCTCACGAGAGGAACTTTTTCAAGCTCTGGAGTCGCTCTACCGCGCTCCGCAGCGTGTCCATATCCTTGCAGAACGAAAAACGCGCATATTTTTCACCAATGTGGGTGTGCTCTTCGCAATAGAACTAAACCCCCGCGCCATCGTTAGTGACGACAAGCACATCAGAAACAGTGAACTTACCTCGCTGACTGGAATCGAAGACACGCCAACCTCCATCGCGATGAACCAGCATGCCCTGTCCGACGTGATGTGAGTAAAGAGCAGTCCTGCGCTATTCAGCGTGCGACGTACTTGAAATCCCGTCCTCGCCCCAGAACGCTCTTAGGGAAAGGGTAGTCCTCCGGCCACTTCAAATTCGAGATGTCCTACACATGCAGCATGCGTAAGGTCAGAAAAACGTGCTCTTTCAGCCCTCGGATACCCTCCTGCACTCACCATGAGCACAAAGTATGCCCCCTGTGGGTTCGTGTATGTCACTCCAAGTGGTCAAAGCCCGCGGTGAGGATGTCGCGGCGCTCCTCGTACTCGCCACGCTGCCGGGCGAGGAAGCCGCGCCGGTCCGCCTCCTCGAGGCCGACTGCGGACGCCTCCTGCAGGGGCGAGTTGCTGCAGAAGACGATGCGCGTTGTCGCAGCAAGTGCCGGGTGGATGATCGAGGGCGGCCCGATGAGCCAGCCCACGCGCCAGCCGGTTGCCGCGAACATCTCTGTGGGGTGCCACGGAACAGACGTCATCTATACGGTTTGCAGAGCAGCCCCCCTCGGGGAGAGCAGTGAATCTAAGAGGGTGAACGTACTTCCTGCAGAGCCAGCAGTCACTGTGCGGTCCCACATCCCGGGTAGGGTAGCTATTCGGACATGTTCCTCCCCGTCGTACAAGAGTGTGTCGTACTGCGGACGTGCTCGATGTCAGTCCACACTGATTGGGAGTACGTGTCATGGAAAACGTACGACTTCGTCAGACATTACAAGCAGGTTGAACTCTTCCGCGATGGCAGCTATCTGCTCAAGTTCACGACGAGTGAATACCTTCCCAACCGGATTGTGGGGCGTATTGACAATGATCATCTTCGTCCGCGGTGTGACCGCGCGGCTGCAGGGAGGCGAAACCTTTAGTGTCGCGCGCACATGCGAAAAGGGCGGAATGTGGAGGGGAAGCTCACCGAAGCTCATCAAAGTCAATAGTCCATTCGTGCGCGCTGTGCTTTCCACCATTCTTGGGGGGATGAAGGGGAACGTAAACTGGGATCCCACCATTGAAGGTGACGGATGCGAGGTATTGGTCGAAGAAAGGTTCAAACATGATCACCTCGTCTCCTTGCTCCAGGAACGCGACGAAAACAGAGTATTGTCCTGCATTGACGTATCATGAATAAGACCTAGAGCCGCAAAGGTAACGGGGTGAACAGATAACGTACCTTCATTAGCACCGCTTGTGACCAATATTTCCGTCTCGACGTCGAGGTCCCTCCCCATCATCGGGCTGTAACGCGCCTTGAGGGCTTCACGGAGACGTATACGACCTTTCGGATGCGAGTAATGGTTGGTCGCGACGTGGTTCAGAGCTTCTTCGGCGGCCTCTTTGAGCCATACTGGGGGCGCAAAGTTCATGTATCCCTGACCGAGGTTGATACAATCTGCGGGGAGGTTGGCCGCGCTACGAATAGAGGGTGAGAGCCACACTCCATGTGCATACAGTCACTGAGGGTACGCTCACTTGAATATGGACCAGACGTCCTGTGCAAGCGCCCTGCCATGTAGCAGCCTGGATGCGAAGGGAATGAGACTAGAGCGGTCTGTTTTGGGATGTGTTCCATCGGTCTGTGTTCCATCGACAGGTGCGCCATTGATCTGCGACATCCTGTAGTATTACTCCAACTGTGCGAGGAGACGGGGTGGGCACGAGAAGGGGACTGCAGGCTGGGTAGCGCGAGCTGTGAGGTACAGTGTGAGGGATATATACAGCCGGCAGCGTCCGTGCTGAGAATGCCTCCCCATCGCGTCGGAGTCCCTTCCTCTCGGAAGCCCCCGATATACGTACTTATGCTTCCGAGTATCTATCTAGCCCCTGCAACCTACTCTGTAGCTCATCCCCTTCCACGGCCAGGTAGATAGAGGCAATTCTTTGTACGAGGGATCCACTTTAAAGCCCTGAAGCAACAATGGTGTCAGTGGTGAAACGGAGGGACAAACCCATAGCTGCCTTCAAACAAGTCCAGACTCCAGACTACCGCAGTGAGCGGCATTACCTAGGCTAATTATAACAGAGTTACAATCGATGACAGCGTCCGCATGAAGATTTTGGTTGACTTTGGATACCTTGACGTGAGATACTCGGGGAAAGCACATGACCGTCATGCCACATTTTGAGAGATGTGAGTCGAACGGGTCCATGCAGTGGCACTTCCATTGTGGCGCATAATCGGCACTCGTGCGCACCTCAAAGATTGCGGTCCTGAACTGCCTCCGTGTGGTCGCCGTTACGAGTGCTCCGACTGAAGGGGAGGTTCCTAGTGTCCACAGGCAATCCCGTGATAGAACCTCTGTCCCTGGAGGAGCTTGGATACTCCCCCGGTGTGACACCGTACACGCCGACGCCGGAGCTTCGTCATCAAGAAATGTGGAAACTCACGGGTCCTTTAGCTCCGGGTACTAGACTGTACACCAAACGGCCCACTGTAGCCTCAGTAGCAAGAGTCAGAAGACCATAGGTCTCACGATTGTGTTCGTGTCAAGCATGCAGAACATCAGGCGCGTCGGGACCGTACCCTGAATCCTCCTAGTCTCTGTCGCGGGATCAGTCTACTTCACTAGCGAAATAGGATGTCGGAGCTTAGAAATTGGTCTCCTCCGCCTCGGTATGGAAACTATTTCAAGCGCCGCACATTCCTTGCCTGATATAGCACTAAATACTAGTCCACGTTACTTGCGATAAGACGAACGTTCCAATATGTCGGCTACATCATCATGTTGTCGAATCCACCCACAACCGCTTGGCAAAACAATCCCAACCCAGCAACCCTAACGGATATCTCATGTATGAAGTTTTTCGGCGCTCATTGTAACACCTTCTAAATGACCATCTGCTTGGTATGTAGTAGGGGCTCTCGACAAGAAGGGTATTTTCGAATAGGCTGGCGCAGCGGTACAGAAATCGTCGTCATCCTGTAGCTCCCACACGGGCATATATGGCATATCCCAGCCTTCACATTCTTTTCCAAATATGCCCGCTCGGGAACCTCAGGGTCTAAAGCCCGCACAATCACGCATATGTACCGCCGTCCATTCGGATCCTGAACGTGAAGACGCCAAAGCTCCCCGCGCTACTGACAATAGGTTCAGATGGCCAGTGCGGCCATGCCGTCAGAGCTGGCGCTCCTACCGAGCAGATACCTGTACTTGCGGTCTGATTTCCGGGCCCTGTAAACTCCTTGCATCGCCATGGTTGAGCCCCTTCGTCTCTGGCCAGGGCACGAAGCAGGTTCTCCGAGGGGAAGTGGCTTCGGCATGCTCTGGTGCGTGATTGTATCAAGGCACCCTTGTCTTTTCTTCTAAGAAGACGAGCCTATTTCCAGCTCCAGCAGAGCGGTGGAACGACCGCGTCCACGGTACATTACGGAACACGTCAAAGTAGTCCGGGAACCGGGTGTCCCGTTGCTTTCAATCACCGTAGGGCGGCTTAATAGTTGCGTATGTCGACATGAACCCATATGCTCCCTAAAGTGTCACTCATGGCATGTCATTAAGGCGATAGACAGCGAGAATTGTCAGGCGGTTTGATGGTACTTTAAAGTTGCAATGGCCTGCCCATTTTCGGCTTTCGCTCACACTACCGCGTCAGGATCTCCCTGTTGCATAGTCTATGCTCCAGCGACCGCGAAGTGAGTTCTACGGTACTATCTCCGTGGTCGAACCCCCCTAATCGCTCGAAGGGAAATAAACCAACACTTCTTCGTGCCTGCAATGTGTCCACAATCATACTTCAACCTACCACCCATGTCCACAGGGGAGACGTACGACCACTTCAGTGCGTGGAGCTCACAGAGTGTGTCCCGGTTTTCCCCTCATTTACCGGTATAATGATTTAGGAACTCGGGGAGACAACGCGGCCCCGTACGTGGTCCCGCTTCTTCTACGCCTCCGTCAACCAGGGCGCTCTCATCAAAGAGCCTGTCTTTCAGGAAGCGCGCCTCGGATGGAGCCTTAGGCCGCGCTTTTGATCTGCCACTGCGCCAGTGTGTCCATCACTCCCAGGTCGAGAGAAAGACGCGTGACAAAATGGCGCCGTATAAAAGACGACACGACCAGCCGACAAACCACCCACGCTCCGCCTCAACAACCCGCGGCCACTGGATCTGACCACTCCACCACGGAAGACATGTTGGTCCCAAATGCCCACCTCGTTGGGCTGTATCTTCAGATATTCGCGACAGGTGGGTCCCGTGCAAGTTAGATGGACCGTATCATATGCAGCTGACACCGATTCTCCCTTCACATTTCCAGCGGTATATGGGGTGTACCTCCCGCAGTGCGTACTCATTCTACACAAGAAAGTGAAGGGCGGCCTCTCGCTATGGCTCCCCGGAGCGTGCCTCGTCATGCTCGCCATCACTGCGCTGGTACGCTCGGCCTCCTTCCACCACAGCGGGCGCGCTCTGACCCTGCCCCTTCCCGTGCAGGACTTCATCCTCGGCTTGTACCGCGGATACCAGTCGTGGGCCGTGCCCGGGCCCGACGAGCCGCCGAACCCGACCAAGTTCTGGGCGGACGCGTCCTCGACGCTCTCGCTCGTCAAGAACAGCACGACGATTGGCCTCGCGATTGTCTCAGACATCATCATGGTGCGCCCCTCTCTACGTCCTCATTACCCCGCACCGCCCCCTCCCCACCCGCTTCCGCCTCGCTCCCGCCCGCGCTCACTCCGCGGTCAGGTGTATCGCACGTTCCTCGTATGGAACTTCAACCTCCTCGTCATCGCCGCGCCCGTGGGGCTCCTGCTCGGGAACACGGGTGAGCTTCTTCGACGGGCCCTCCGCGTGCCACTTACACTTATGGCATGAACGCTCCGCTGACGACCGCCCGCGCCCGCGCCCGCATGGCTCCGGTGTCCGACACCCCAGCGCTCGGAATCTGGTCGATGTGGACGCTCGCGCAGACGAAGACGGGCTCGAACCTCATCCTCGCGAGCGTGTCCGTCCGCCTCAAGTACTTCTTCATCGTCACCTTCTGCCTCAACGTCTTCTGCGCCGGTGCGTCCATCCACTCGCGTTTTTGCAGTGCGTGAGGCCCGGCTGTATGCGCTGACACTACGGCGTTCTCGCAGCCCTCATATGCGGGAAGGTTTGGAGAATCAGCTCTAGCGCGTCCCCGGCGGCTTCTGGCCGTCACAGGACCTCGCGCGTCATCGAGGTCGTCGTCGAGACCGGTACGTCTGCCTACCACGATTCCTGGCTTACCCGCACGCCTTCCGCACCGTCCTCACATGCGACCCAGCTGCGCTGTACTGCGCCCACCTTTTCGTGCTCATCGTCACGGACAGCATCGGGTCAAACGTCTACTTTGTGTTCCTCGACGCGGTGCGTACCTCATCCCGCTGCCCTAATTTTTCCTCTCACGCACGCGCTAACACGGCATCGCGCCTCTCCTCCCGGAACACAGCTCCCCCCGGTAACGGTAAGCTCCCGCACCTACCCGCTGCCTCCCACAACCTAACATTACCCCCCCTCCCCGCAGGCCCTCGTGTTCACGCTCATGATCGTGCGCGCGCGCCCCGCCCAAACCCACTCCACAACCCTCTGGGCGAGCTCGCTCAACCTCAAGCTCTGGAGCACGAGCGGCGGCGTCAGCAGCCACACGCGCGGCTCCGCGCGGCGCGACGGGACGCTCGCGGTCGAGATCGACCTCGAGCGCATCGTGCACCGCGACCGCGATCCGTACGCGGAGAGCGTCCCCGCGCACGAGCACGAGGACGGCGCGGCGCGCGACGACGACGACTCGGAGCGCAAGGACGCGCCGAAGGTCTCCGACCAGTCCCCCGCGTGAGCCCGCCCCTCCGTGCGCGCGCCCGCGGACCCTGACACGCTGGGTGCTCACCGCACCCGTGCCGGGGCTTCTCTCCTTCTCTTCGCGCGTAGTGCTTCGGGCCTGCGGCCACTCTGCTAGTGCGATGGGTTCTCTTCCGTTCGGACGCGGCGCCGCTGAGGGCGGGAGAGAAGAAGCGTCCGCATCGGCGCGATGCGCAGGGGTCCTGTCGTGAACTGCGCCTCTGTTGTATATTATATTTGGATACCTCGTAGGTTCTGTTCGGCATACATACCATCCACGTGCCCACGCAACGAGGGACCCTGGCGCCCCCGGGCCCGAGCCTGGCAACTAGAACAGTGGCCGATTTACAAAATTTTCGCGGCCCACGCTTGCCACGCCGCGGGACAACGGGGGAACGCTCCCGCTGCTGTTCTCAACCACACGCGTCGCGTCGCGTACCTACCTATCACCTTTGTGGCGCGCCCTGAGCGACGCTGCCGTGCGGTCCCCAAGCGCTACGAAGAGCCCGCGGCGTAGCCAGACTCGCGCGCCGGCGCGGCGGGATGGTACCATTCACATCAGCGCGACCTGTTCAAACTCACGCACACACATCTGTCACCGCCGACCAGAGAGAACATGCCAGTGGGGCCACCTTGGTTCCAGACAGTCGCGCGTCTGCCCCTGTCTTCGTCGTACTTAGGCTTCTGTCGCGCCCGCAGATGGGGCAGGCACGGGTGGACGGAGCACGCGCGGACCTTGCAGCATCTTGCGGGCAAATTATAGGGCAGAAGTGATTGGGTTTGAGCTTCCGCGAGGTCCGCGACGTGCACGTAGCAATCGCGCGAACAATCGACGTTGATGATCGGGGACCCGGCGCAACGCAGCGCGCATCTCGCGGAGCAGGCTTAGGGACAGCGGCCTGATGATGTATATTGAACAGATAGACGTAGGGAATCAATGCCTCTATCACTCCACCCACGCATCTCTAGGCAGTGCAACAATGATAACACCGTTCACTATAACCACCAGCTACAGCATGTACTTGAACCAAATGCTCTCGTTCGGCACCTCCACCGCCGTCAGCGTCGACGTCGCGCTCGCAGCCGCGCGCACAACCGGGTCCTCCTCCGCGCTCTCCGCCCTCATCCTCTCCTTGCGCGCGTTCTCTCTCGCGAGGTACACACGCGTAACAATCGCAAGCACGAATATGCCGGCCTGGAACACGAGCAGCGTGACCGTCGCGGACGTATACCGCGGCGCGGGCGAGAGCGCGGCGAGGAGCCACGTGGAGAGGATGCCGCCGAGGTTCGTCATGACCGTGAAGAGCGCGAGCGACGTCGCGCGCCGGATGAGCGGCGCCATGTTGTTTGCGATCCAGGTGCCAAGCGGAGGGGCGATGCAGTACGTGCCCGTCACGGAGAGGAAGAGCGAGCCGTACCGGACGTGGTTGTTGAACGACCCTGCGAAGGGGGAGGGAGGGAAGTGTTTCAACGACAGTAGGTCGGGCGGCGTTGAGGGCCGGGAGCGGGCGAGCACGTACCGAGGAACATCGCGAAGCCGGTGAGGGACACGAGGGAGAAGAAGATGATCGTTGCGCCGCGGTGGGCGTAACGATCTGCCCATACGGCCGTGATGAGAGACACTACAATCTCCGTGGTCAGCGGGAGTGGAGAGTGGCGTCAACCTTCAACGGCATATGCTCACAGACGGTGCTCACGGCGAAGGGCGGGACACTCATCAGCTGAGCTTTTGTTCCCTTGAATCCGATGCTCGCAACAATGCTCGGTAGATAGCTGCACAGTACTGAGGGTTAGTATGCAGGGTAGCTAGGGCCCTCAGGGCGAGAACTCACTAGGCAAGGGAGAACAGCGTTGTCCCTATCAGTGGCGGATCAACAGATGCTCAGGCTATCAAACAAGCTCTGTCGCGACTGACCGCTGAAGAAGCCGACTATCACGAGCAAGATGACGTGCGGTTGCACGAAGGTACGCCTGAATCCGGACCACGACCTATTTTCGGAGGTCTTGCCCATCTCGCTGATGCCGTCGAGGAGCAGGGCGCGCGAAATGAGCTCCCGCTCTTCGTCGTTAAGCGTCTTGACTTCCTTGGGGGAGTTCGGGAGGAGGAAGAACGAAGATATCCCGAAGAGGACGGAAAACAGTCCCTCCTGCAAGATGAACGGTTCAGCAACGCATATAGTCTGCTCAGAGCCGCGGAATCACTCACCAGAATGAAAATCCACGCCCATCCGGGCCTCCCACCAATGCCGTCCATGTTGAGGATCGCGGCAGCTAGCAGACCTGAGAATGCAGATGCAAGAGAGGTGGCGGAAAACATGACTGCAATCCTAGGAACAGTACGAGATCATAAACACGTGGCGGGCTCCAATAGAAGAAGGGTTTCATAGACCTACCGGAGCTGAAGCATACGTCTTGGGTAAAATGACGCGAGGTAGAAGAAGATCCCCGGTAGGAGTCCACCTAACACGGAAAGGGAAGTCAGCGAAGTTTCCTCACGTACTTGCATTGAGATCCACACCTTCGAACATGCCGAGGAAGAAACGGCAAGCGAGCAGACCAGAGTAGTTGTGGACAACACCTATGCAGCACGATTCGTCAGCTTGGCCAACTGACACATGAGATGCCTCCCACCTTGAAGCGTGCACGCAATCCCCCAGAAGGTAACCATAGTCGGCAGAATGAAGCGTGGTCCGACGCGCTACAAACAGTGATATTCAGCAAACTGCGCATATATGAAGCACAGATGATGCGCACCATCATGAGGTTATTAGATGGAATCTCGACGAGGATGTACGGTCTGAGAGGCGAGTTGCATGAGCGACGTGTGGCTTTGACCGGGGTGTAACTGCTCACATAAGTGCTAGTGTGAGCGAAAAGCTATACTATATGCAACATGTAAACACGACGTAGAAATTTAAAGCGCATACAAGCCCCTACCTGGTCGTTGGTCATATGCAGCTGCTGTTGAAGACCTGCAATACGCGCATTACCGATATTTGTTCTATCCTTATAGATGAAGAGCGTCGATTGTAAGCCCGCGGGTCTTTGTCACAGATAATGGAGGCAAGGACGTACGAGAGACGATAGAAAGTACATCATAGTGACGACTGGGAGCACGACGATGTCCATCTTCGACCATGCCACCGCAGAGGGCCCCTTCGCGAGGTGTGGATGCGCATGCTCAGAGGAGGAAGAACGATCAGCCTGCTTGTACGATCCGTCGAGGGACTTGGCATCCGGAGTGGTCGCGCAAGTGGGAGGAGTGGGGGAAGGAGAGGATGCCGTGGCCATAGCGCTCGCAGGGGGACCGGGGACGCGACTCGGACTGGCCGGCCGCGCGGCGCGAGAAGTATATGAGCCGCAGCGAGGCGGACTCTGGCGCGAGGGCGGCTGGCTTGCTCGGGCCTAAAGCTGCCTACACTCGGCCAGGACGAGCATTCGGCCCTGGCCGGGGCGAGCGTGGCTGCGTCTGGACATGCAAGGCCTGGCACACCCCCGAGAGTGCGGGCGGAAGGCTTTAGAGTTCGGTCGCGGAGTTAAGATTTGTGTCCGCCCCCTTGCCATGGCACGGACAGGTGTGCCACTTCTGGCGCCGGTCCGGCGACACGCCGCGCCCACCGTGAGGCTTCCTCAGTCCACCTTCCGTTGCTCCCCTTGGAGAAGGCTCAAATGGCGCTTGTTAAGGGGAAGAGCAAGACAGGTTAGCGGGGCCACCTATCTTCTGGTATCATTGCCAGTGGCCAACTTGTCTAAACCATTAGTCCTGGTTCTCAATAAACGACTGCATTTCAGATGTCTTCTCGATCTAGACGTCCTCTGCTCGACGTCCAGCAGAGAGAGGGATCGCTACCAGCACGCCTAAGACATGCTAGACAATCTCAGCACGTAGCCATCGCTGCGATCCAATAATGACTCACCTACCATAATGTACGCCGGCGTTCCCAGAAAAGATTGAAGCTCTCTATTATGTCGCTGTCACGGTTGATGCATATGTGCGGCTCCACGCGTGAGCTAGAAGAGGCCAGCATCAAGGTTCTCTGCCTCTCTGTATTGTCATGATCGTGATGACGTGGGTTTGAGAGCAACATCGTCGACGATGGATGAGAACGAGTTTCGGCTAGTGTTTGAGGCAATTCCTTGCCAGCTTGCCATTTGGCAAGCGCCAGGCGAGGCAATTGGCTGGCGAATGGCGGGGGGTGTGGGCGGGGCTGGCGCATGGTGGCGATTGAATAGGCGCCCACCGCACCTCCACCTGTTCATCAGCAAAGTTCCCGGCGGTCTGCCGGAACAATACATAGTAATGTAGAGCACAGTAGGTATATACCGCCTATGCCTGCGCAGGCGAACATGTCGCTTTTGACACTGGTGTTCCGTAGATACTCAAATACCATTATATTGTACTGTCATACACTCCGCGCAGTTCAGCCTGACCCTGCGTGCCGCCCGATCGTGCACGACCAGATAGGCGCGCGCGTCTGACAATACCTGACCATACGTGTGTGGGTGTCTGATAGCGAGCTACCAGGCGCGAGCGCGCAAAATATAGTGCGCGGTCGGGCGCGAGAGTGGGAAAGGCCACGCGCGATCATGCACGAGTGTATGTACGGTCGCATGTGAGTGCAGGAAAGGCCGAACGTGAGTGTATGTGATATCATACTCTAGGGGTGGTATGATATACATACGACCCACTTATGTGATGCCAGGCTTCGTTCTGGGGTCCTCTTTGACGACAGATTACCCAGAAAACAATCATAGCATAGCAATAAATTTATTGGTGATATATCAAACACAAGAACGACAGTATAACATCTGCCGTAACGTCACGAGGCACCCAGGGCGTACGTGGGGTCATAGTAAGTACTAGACTCGGGAGCCTGAGGTGCCGGTCCTCGGGGGAAATACTAATGGCATCGAGCCTGAGCTGGTCTTATCAGAGAGGAATGAACAGAAGCAAGAAAGCACTCACTGCTGCATAGTTATCGGGAGGCCTGACGAGGATTGACGAGGTGGCTGCGGCTGAATGCAGGGCGTGAGAACGAAGATAAGAGGGGACACTACAATGCATTAGACACACACCTGATGAATAACTCTGGCTCGTGTTCTTCCAACACGTTGATGAGGTCCTGTGGGACGAACAATGAGCTTCAAGACGCTAGAGATCAATGCGTCAAACAACTGCTTGACGCACTGTGAGATAATAGGCTGTGGAAGAGTTGCACGTACAGCATCTAACTCAGACCACGGTACAGGTCCGCGCCGACTCCCTCGAGATCTACAACGATGTGAGATCAACATAGCACCGAGAGGGGGGGTCACGTACTAATGGCACCAAAATAATACGGGCAGCAGTGCGCACCCTTCCAAGTATTCGGAAGGATACGCGCTGCTGCAGGTAAGGAGGTGAGGAGTAGAGTGTGTAGTTGGCATGCAGCTAGCAGAATGCGTGTGTGTCCGAAATACGTGTATCTGTGTAACTATATGCGCATATAGTCAGTGTAGAACTCACCGTGCGGGCATACCGAGGGCCTAGGCCGACTCGCAACGGATAGAGCTCGAAGGGGTTTCAGTACCCAGTGTCGGTGAGAGCTTGAATGCTAAGGGAAGAGGTAGCGACAGTGGGGGGGAAAGAAGGATGGAACGGCGGACGGGGAGGGACCATACTTATATATGGCTCCAGAGGAGCCTTCGGAGGGCTTCGATAGGTCGGGGGGCAGATCGGGCGCCTCATGATTTGGGTTTGGAGCACGATGCACGACGCGCGTCGCGCAAGTCACCTGACCGTCCCCCTCCTCGGCGCCGCAAACATCGCCCTCTATGCGAGAGCCTACACTTACCTTAAGCGCGAGAGCATCCTCAACACCTAGGTCGGCGCCGTCGTCGGCGGCATTCCTCCACTCACGGGCTGGACGACATACGGCGGGTCCCTCCTCCCTCCCTCTCCCTACTCCTTCCTCTTTCCTCTCCTCCGTGCCCGTGGACGCCCTTCACGCCGCGGAGAACACCCTCGCGCCTCTCGCGCTCTTCATCCTGCTTTACATCTAGCAGCTCCCGCACCTCGCATCTTGTGCGCGAGAGCTACGCACATGCGGGCTATCACATGCTCTGCGTTCTCGACCCGCGCAAGAACGCCCTCGTCGCGCTCCAGCACGCTCTCCTCGTCTTCGCGACGTCCCCTGGCCTGTTGATACTGATCGCAGGGCTCACAACATGGGCGTTCACGCTCACAAGTCTCGTCCCGCTTGCTATATGCGTCGATGCGGCGTGGAAGTCCTGGAGGTATGGAAGGGAGAAGCAGGTGCGGAGGCTGCGCTGCCCGTTCTGCTCGGGCTCATGATGTTTCACAAATGGGGCACGGGCTGGGGCTCATGGATTGGCTCACTCGCAGGTGGAGAGGATGAGAAGGCAGGGGCGGATGCTGCAGTTTCCGCATAGGACTTTGCGTCACGCGGTACAGTACACTAGTAGTCCAGAAATGCATTGTCCTACGCCTACTTACATCACGAGCACGGGTTACTTCGCACCTTTCTTCGCGACCTTCGCCGCTGCTGCTTCAACGCCTCCAGCTTCGTTTTGAGTGCGGACACACGCGCGTCCGCCTCCTCCAATCACAACAATAAGTTCTCAGTAGAGGGCGAGCTTTCACCCTTCCGTTCGTGATTTGTAACTTTTCGCCTTGAGCACGCACAGTGCCCTTCGGCAACCATTACCGGGCCGTACCTTACTCGTGCTAGTCGATGCTCTGTACCTCTCCAGGCCAGCCCAACCGTCTCCGAGGCCTTAGCACGCATGTGCTCACCGAGTGTAGTGAGGAATGTATGCATGGGGTGCAGCCTGGCCACCGCTACACTACATATGTTTATCTGTTGCTTCTTTGTTCGCTCTTGTTCGGTATCTAACTATATACTCTCGAAGGGCACGCTGTTGTTACATATGCGTGCTATCATAATTAACAGGATGCGACTTTGTATGATCATACTTAGGGCGCGGCTACCATGTATTATCGGACATGGCCGGCGCCTGCGATGTCCGACAGTGCGATGCCAGACATTTGGCCGCGCGGATGGGCGGCTACCATGCACTGCATCACTGAGTAAGCCGCTGCATTGCACCGTCTGACTTACGGAAATTTGGTGATGTTGCTTATCATGATGTCGCGTGGGTTGGGAGTTGGGACGAGGTCGAAAGGGAGTCGTGACTGGTAGATCTTGTACATCTCGCATACCTAGCTTCGTCAC
>FTLJ01000608.1:0-11024 GCA_900155495.1 Porogramme epimiltina
ACGTTCCCCACGCCCGTCCGCCGTCCGCTCCGCCCGCCGTCCGCCCGCCGCGCGCTCAAGAAATTCTTCAGAGGGGAAGGAGGGGAAGGGCTCGAAAGACGACGCGCAGGGGGCCTGCGCGTAGAGGCCCCGTCTGCCGTTTTGTCGGCGCTGGCTGTTGGGCATGGAGCGATTTTGGGGTCATGTGTATTACTGTACATCCAGCGTCCGAGGGAACCTAATACGTAAGACTCGTTATCTACACCCAAGGGTCTGCGCGCTCTCCCATCTGCACCTTGCGCCCTCCCATCGAGTGGTGAACAATACCATTCGAAACATAATCTGTACGTGCTCCTTGCAGATCCTCAGGCTGGAGAGGATGTGTGCTGATCAATCGTTCCGTGGGAGACTGTTGTTGCCCCGACTCCCTTACCCTTCGACTACAAGCCTCCGGAAGTCTCCCCTTCACTGCTCTTCCACGTACAACTAACTGTTCAGCTATAGGTGACCTCCACGCATTCCACTATCCACTAGACGTAGGCGCTCGCTGATGATTGAGCGTTCATAGTCTCGCGTGATCAAGAGTACTAGTGTCCTCAACCCGGATAGTACTAGGAGCCAAGCATACTTTCGGTCGAACAATGGACGAGGGCGAGCACTTGACTCACGTGCGTTCTCGTCCGTCTCGTCCGTCTGTCTCGTCCGTCTCACGAGTTTCACGACGGGCATTCCCCCATGTTCTGTGGATGAAAACATTAGAAACACCGAGGCACTGGGGGATTGCCTTTTCGCAAAAAGTCACATGAAAGCAGCGAAAAGGAAACCCATTGGTGGGCGCTTAGCGCAATGGAAGAAAAGGCAAAGAAGACTGCCTCCGTGTTCTTCAACCGCAGAAAATGGGGAAACTCCCGCCGTGTTCAGACCACATCGCAGGCCGGACCACCATACCTCCCTGGAGAAATTACCGACATCATCATCTCGTTCTTCCCAGATGACCGCAACTTCTTCCTCGAACCTCTTCCTGACTATCGTTCACTGTGCAGTTGCGCCCTTGTCTGCCGCAACTGGTTGCCTGCTAGCCGACACGCTCTCTTCACCCATATCGTAATCGAATCCGACGAGCAATATGCCCTCTTCGTCTCCAGTGCCGTTCACTCTCAACCAGGGCGGTCCTGGCTTCCATCGACCCGTCGATTCACCTTACGACGTGAGGATGACCCGGGTAATTCAAATGCCACAAGGCTCTTTATCCACGAACTTGGTGGTCAATTCCCAAACTTGGAGGAGTTGAGTCTCCGCCATCTGTACTTCGACATGATGGAGAGCTCCCCGTCTCCTCGGAAGTTCGCCGCTCTGTCCGCATTCGCTTCCGTCAGAACCCTCGACCTCTGGGATTGCACGTTCCCTTCATTTGCTGCAGCCCGTTACACACTCGCATCCTTACCCTCATTGACCGACCTCACGGTGGGTAATACAACGTGGCCCATTGTCAGCAACCCAGAACCACTTCTCCCCTTCCTTCGCAGTTCGCACAGACCCCCCTTCCTCAGAAGGGTACGTAGCCTCTACTTTTTGGATGGAGATGCCACCTGCGATTGCCGGATGCTGCGATGGCTTTCAACCACTTCCTTGGGGGCCTCCCTTGCCGACCTCACCGTGTTTCCGACCGCATTCAAGATGAACGTCACAGGCTTATGGGAGTACGTTGGTCTGTCTACTACTCATTTAAGCATTGTGGACGTACGGGCTATGGAGGACCTCTTAATTGATAGTAAGTGACATTGAGAATGTGCCCCGGAGTTGTGACCAGACTGCCAGCATCACTGATAAATCACACATAGGCTTCATCGGGTCCCTGCACCACTTCACCAGGCTTCAATCTCTTGCTCTCAGTGTAATGCTTATGGGGAAAGCATTCGAGCCTTGGGAGTCCATGGGAACCCTTATTTCAACGGGGTCGCTAAACCCGGGCATCAAGATTCTCTCCATTTACTTTGCGTGGCACCCAGATAGCGTCGACAACGGCTCTTTATCGAATGGACTTGAGTTGGTGCTTCGGAAAGCAGAGGTCCTGGACCCGTTGCTCGAGATTTCTTTCAAACAACTCGCTACATTGTCCCTCAACATGGATTTCGCCTGGCCGCACGACCTCCAAGACGAGTGGGACCATCTTCGCACTTGTTTATCTCAACCCGCCATCGAGGATGCGTTGCGGAAGAAACTCCCAAAGATTTCCCACAAAGTTTCCTTGAATGTTTCCGTATCTCACAGGTGGCGGTGAGCCGGGCGTTTTGTCGTGTCAGCCATGGGGCTTATTCGCGCTACGAATAGCGGACACTTTCAACGTGACCTCCAGAAGTTGCGGAAGGGTTCTCGACTATTGAAGATGTAAGCGAAATAACGCACACTATCTATAATCTCACTGGACACGATGGCGCTGTAGGCTCTTTACGAGGAAAACATAAACTCTACGGGCAGGACATGGAGGTGGGGATGGGTTGCGCTGGTGGGGATGGGTCCAAGGGTAAATTAGGTGTGGCTGGAACTTGGAGCAGTAGCTTGCAGACCGTCGGGACTTGGTTGAATTGCGTCAGGGATATTCGTTTTGTGCTCCATTCAGATCCGATCACTGTAATACACAAAAATGGGTTCCGAAGTATATGCTGTGCGGCTGCGTGCCTCCGCTGTCTTGATGCTTCGGATCCGGGGGCAACAATACATAGTAGGACCGTCTGGTAGCTGGTTCATCGGATAGATGGAATTCAGGAATGCACAGGCAGGAATAAACAACGTTAGAGATGATTATATTGTCTATTCGACTGGACTTGAACTTTCTTCTCCGGAAATGAGGGCGAAATGGTCATGGAGTTGTCATTGGCGCACACGTCATTTCAGCCTTCAGCGGGGTAAATATTCACGGTATTAGAAACAGGTAGACATTCGAAAGTTGCATTGGGTGGAGGAAATAGCAACGATGAGCAGTACAAGATGAATTGAAGGCGAGCCAGCGCTCAAGCGCTACCCGGGAGGGGGGCCTACATGCTATCACTGTGAACGGCCGGTCCTGCGAATGCTGCCTGGAAGCTGCTCTCATATCAGCTCTTGTATCTCTACCAACCTGCGCCGCGGCGAACCGTTTCGCAAGGCCTAGATAGTCGATGTTCCTCGGTGCTGCGCGTGTGTGGGAGACTACACTCATAGCACGTCCTGTCCCGAGCGATCGTGCATCAGCAACTAATCAACAGACGCGAGTGGAGAGGGAAATGGAGGAGGAAGGCTCACGCAGCGTAGTAAGACCTTGAGCCGTGGAAGAGGCGGCAAATGAGCGGGGTGCGGTCGAGCGGCACGAACATCGCGCACTCGTAGAAGTTGAGGAGGAACATGACCGCTGTCCGGCCTCATCCCTGCGTTAGCACCCATCCGCCCTTGGGCGACCCCGCGAACCGAGCTGCACTCACCGTTGAACACCAGGATCTGCCCCTTGCCGAAGCGCGGTCCGCATGCACGAAGCAGGAGGGGGCGAGGGGGCGGGAGCGCACCAGGATACGTTGAAGAGTGGTACCTCCTCGACGAGATAGCCGCCCGTCGACCAATGCACATGCGTGGGGCAGGGCACCATCGAGCGGACGGCGCGCGGCCACGGGATGAACATGATCATGAGCGACGCCTACGCGCGCCGTGTGAGTGAGCCTCTCGAAGCCACAGCGACCAAGATCGCGAGGGGCACGCACCGAAATCTCCGCTACACACGACCCCGTTCGCGCAAGGATGTCACGATGTTAGCGCGCGCGAACCGCGGTGAACATGAGAGGTGGAAACCGAGACCCACCGAAGAACGCGGCGCCCATCAAGAGCCGCACTGCGCGCCGCACGCGCCGACGCCAGTCACACGGTTCGCGCACACACCCATGGGAGTGAGGGACAGGGAGGGTAGCGGAGGGAAAAAGAATGAGCGAATAAACTGATGGTGACAGAAGCGGGAATGGGACGCACCTGCGCGGGCACGGCCGCAGAGCGCGTCGATGCGGAGTACGAGGCTTGTCTCGACGGTGAGCACCAGGGCGAACATGATCCTATGCGGTTAGGAAGCGCGCCCGGCGGTGGGAAGCAAGCGCGGCGCGCAGGAGTGGGGAGGAGGGAGGTGGCGTACATGGAAACCTGGCCTTCGCAGCTGGAGGGCGGAAGTAGGTGAGTAGGAGCGCGCGGGGTCATCTGACCGGAGGACGTCCGACATCGTCGGGCTGCAGGCGGGGCGCGGGTAAGCGGTAGCGCCGCGCGAGGAAGTGGGGAAGGTACGCACAGTTGCTGAAAGAGGGCCAGGTAGCGCGAGATGAAGTAGAGGTACTTTGGGAGCGCGTTCGCGGAGCTGCGTGTGTACGCGCGGGTCAGAGCAGCTCGGTGCAGAAACGTACTCACCCCCACACGTACTTGACCTGCGTGGACTGGAGGCACGCGGGCACTTCAACCGCTAGACGTCCGTACCACCCGCACGGCGGGACGTGTTCACTTCGTCCTCTAGCGTCGTGTGTAGGCCATAAACCAAGAAGGTCGCATACGCCACTACACCCAGCAATCAGCACCGCGCACGAAGGACGTGACTCAAAACGCGCGCGACGTACCGCTATGCGCGACCTGCCTGTGAACAGTAGCAAGGAGGACCGCGGCGGCGGCATCCAAGCCAACACCGCTCCACACCGCCCATGTAGGGTTGGGGGGCCCGTCCGATCGCGAGGCAGCAGCGCGAGGACGGAGGGCGGCGCACCGGTAGGGTCGTGTGGGGTCGCATGCGGGCCATTGGGCGGCGGCGGCGGCGGCTGGCACGGCGGTGAGGGAGGATTGGACGCGGCGGCGGCCGGAAGGCGGGACGGGAGGGCTGGGGTACTTGAAGCGAATCTGAGGGACATGGCGTCCGCTGCAGCGCGAGACAGTTGGCCGGCCCCCAGAAGGCGGTACAGGGACGTTGATGTTGATCAAGATGCCCAGCTTGTCGCAGTGCGTAGGCGCACGGCCCGCCACGATCAAGCTCCAAGCTCCAAGGAAGGAAGGGCGGTGCACCCCACGGCGGGCCCGCCAGCGGTCTCTTGTCTCGTCGGTCCCGCACCAGGCGGCTGCTAAGAGTGCCCGGCGTGTCCCTCGCGAGTCGCGAGAAGTGCAATATGCGGACGGCGCCGGGGTGCTTCTCAGCACTCTGAAGCACGCTGCACCCGGGAGGGAACGCAATTGCAGCAGCGGGGACGCCGGGGAGGGCGAGGTTCCTGCCCCCCAGACGTTTAATTGACGTCCTTTTAGCCAAGGGCGCGTCTAGCCGCTGGCAGCGCTGTGCAGGCCGGGCTACTGGACGCATTGGGGGGTGTGGAAGCGGGGGAGGGCACGCGTCCTTCCCCGTGCCCGTCCACACCTCTCTGCCCCCAACGCTCCCTCTCTGCCACAAATTCTACCAAGAGCAGTATACAGAGACCCGCGCGACTGCTACCAGGACTCAGAGCCCGAACGAGGACCAAAGAGGTTTGAGCGCAGACCCCGTGCATCTTCAACGTTTCGTCGATGATCAGCGCGCGGCGGAACATAGTCGCAAATGCGGTGCGCGGCGTGCGCGGCGATCTATGTAGCGCACGGCACGCCGAAGCCAACTCGAATGTCGGAGCGTGCGCGCCCGCGCCAGCCGGGGCTTCCTGCTGCTCCCCAGCGCGATCCCTGAATACATATCGAATGAGCACCCCGCGGTGAGAGACATGGCGAGGGCGCACCGTTGGGCCGGCCGCGGTCCGTCGTGCCACAACCACTGCGGCCACCGGAGCGGCGCGCGGCGCGGCGCGACGAGGCAGTTTGTGCTGGTTGGAAGGGGAAGGGGAAGGGGGGGGGCAGTGAAGATAGTTCTGCGTCGATCATCCGCCACTGTTGCTCGCGGTGAGTTGCCTTTCCATGTTGCTTGCTACACTCCTCTCATGATGACGCCACGCCGACCGACTTCCCCAGTTCAGAGTCGTCCTTTGCGATCGGCGGCTTCACTGCGGCACGGTTCGCGCTCAAGGCCCTCTTCGTCATCAGCCTTTGGTCGTCTCGGATAAGAGCGTATGTCCACCACGCGCCGTCTCCTCGAGCGCTGTGGACGGATCGCTGGAGAAACGTACGCGTTGCTGAGCAGTGAGAAGGGCGCTTGGGCCAGCGCGTCTCCATTAGCACTCTGTGCACGTGCTTCTCCTTACGTGCATAGTTACGTAATATGTAACCTAAGTCCTCTGCTCGTGCTCGAGCGAGTCTGCCTTCTCCTGCCTGCACCTGCCTGCACCTGCCTGCATGTCCCTCTACACAGCTGTGCGGTCGACTGCTTTCGTTGCGTCGTCACTCTTCTGATAGCCCAATGCTGCTCCAAGTCCAGCAGTCAGCGCGTGCGAAGTCGGCAAAGCCTGTGCGCGCGAGTCTTGCCGTATTCCAAACGGAGACTGACGAACGGTTCACACAACTGGAATCCGCGATATTCAAGATCGAAGGGGCGTTGAAAGAGCTTTGTGAAGGGGTAGGTCGTCTCGAAGGAAGGGCCGCTATGAATCCATGATGGAGCAAGAACACCAACGAACGGAGCCAATTCCCAGATTCCCCACCGAACCTTCAGCCCTAAGCCTCCTTCCTAGGTACATCACGTCTCGTCGACCCTCCACCAGTACCTCCCAGCGGACCGTGAACATTCAAGTACCTGCCGCGCTGTCCTCTCACAGCCCTATAGGTTCCATCTGGTCTCGCTACCGTCCCGCCGCGAGCATGAGCTTCCCCCTGCTTCCCCACAGGTCCTTCTGCGGCTGCGGATCTGTTTTCTCGCCGCCCTCTGGCCAAGAGGAAGTCGTTCACGGAAATTCTCCTCATGCTCGCATGGAAGAAGCGCGAGGTACCCGGAAAGGCGATGTAGAGCGACGTTCTGGACAAGTGCTGGTGCGTCACACCGTCTTTACAGCACACACGCGCTGACGCGATACAGCCCAGCCATCCCCATCTCCGTGTCGAGATTCTGCGTCTGTATTGGCTGATGTCGTCGCTGCCTCTCTGCCGTTCGTAAGTCCTTTTGTTCTTCGTGTCACCCCTCTACACCGTCAGGGGGGTGTCTATCTTCATCAAAGTGTTGTCCCCGTCATCCCCAAACCGCATACCGCTCTCCACCACATGCTTTCTCTCACCCGCGCTGTGTCGCCGTCAAGCTATCTTTCTCGTACATACCCGTGCCACATCCTCGTTCCTGTCCTGTCATACTTGCTCATTATGTACGTGCTGGTCAAATACGCAATTAGAATGTCATATTGCTGTACATCCAGCGTCCTAGTAAACCTAATAAGACTCATTATCTGCACCCAAGGGTATGCGCGCTTTCCCATGTGCTCCTTGCGCTCTCCCATCGAGTCGTGAACAATACAAATCGAAACATAACCTGTAGGTGCTCCTTGTAGGTCCTGGAGATGATCTGTCCTGATCAACCATTCCGTGGCAGACGGTTGTTACGCTGGTTCTCGGGCCCCCTCGACCAAAAACCCCGGGGATCCGGAGTCTCCTCTTTACCGCTCTTCAATCGACTATTTCGCTGCAGGTAACCCCTACGCAGTCCACTTTCCACCAGACAGAAGCACTGACCAATCGAACGTTCGCCCGCATGATCAAGAGTACTAGTGTCCTCAACCCGGATCGTACAGTACGTACTAGTGGCCAAGCACACTTTCGGCTGAACAATGGACCAGGGCGAGCACTCGACTCATGTGCGTTCTCATCCGTCTCCTGCGACCCTCCCGTCCCTCACACAAGTTCAGGAGACATCGCAGGCTGCCCAGCCATACCTCCCTGGAGAAATCACCGACATCATCATCTCGTTCCTCTTCGATGTCGGAAACTACTTGAAACGTCCTCCCAGCTACAATTCACTGTGCAGTTGCGCCCTTGTCTGCCGCAACTGGTTGACTGCTAGCCGACACACACTCTTCACCCGTGTCGTGATCGAATCCGATGAGCGATATGCCCTCTTCATCTCCAGTACCGTTCGCTCTCAATTAGGGCGGTCCTGGCTTCTATCGACCCGTCAATTCACCTTGCACCATGCGGATAGCCCGAGTAAATCAAATGCCACAAGGCTCTTTATCCACGAACTTGGTGGTCAATTGCCAAACCTGGAGGAGCTTTGTCTCTTTGGTCTGGACTTCGACATAATGGAGAGCTCCCAGTCGCCTCGGAAATTCGCTGCTCTGTCCGCATTCGCTTCCGTCAGAACCCTCGACCTCTGGAATTGCAGGTTCCCTTCGTTTGCTGCTGCCCGCTACACACTCGAATCCTTACCCTCATTGACCGACCTCACGATGGTCAATATAACGTGGCCTATTTCCAGCAGCCCACAGTCGCCTCTCCCCTTCCTTCGCAGTTCGCGCAGATCCCCCTTTCTCATAAGAGTGCGGAGCCTCGAATTTTGGGATATAGCTTCAACTACCTACCATGAGCGGATGTTGCAATGGCTTTCAACCACTTCCTTGGCCGTCTCTCTTGCCTACCTCGCCGTGGAGTCGACCATATTCAGGATGAAAGTGACAGGATTCTGGGAGTACGTTGGTTCGTCTACTACTCGACTAAGCATCACACGGGTACAAGCAAAGGACCTCCTGAAGGACCCGGATAGTACGTAGCATCGAGAATACACCCCCGAGTTTATCGGCCTACCAATATCACTGATGGATCGTACATAGGCTTCGCTGGCTCCCTGCACCATTTCACCAGCCTTCGGTCCCTTACCATCGATGTGAGGTTTAATAACAAAGTATCAGAGCTTTGGGAGTCCGTAGGAGTCCTTATTTCGACGGGGTCGCTAAACCCGGGACTTAAGATTCTTTCCATTCGCTTTACGTGGTTCCCATCACCAGATAGCATCGACAGCGGCTCTTTATCGAGTGTGCCCGGGTTGGTGCTTGGCAAAGCCGAGGTCCTGGACCCGTTGCTCGATAGATCTTTCAAACAACTCACTACATTGTCCCTCGGAATGGATTTCGGGTGGCCGTCAGACGTCCAAGACGAGGGGGACCATCTTCGCACTTGTTTCTCCCAATCCGCGATCGAGAGTGCGTTGCGGAAGAAACTCCCGAAGATTGCCCAGAAGGTTTCCTTAAATGTTTCCGTATCTCATTACGGGCCGTGAGTCATTCGTTTTGTCGTGTTAGCCATGGGGCTTATTCGCGCTACAGATAGTAGCAGACGTTTCCCACTCCCTCCAGAAGCGGCACGTGAAAGGTCGGCTACTCAAGCTGACCCGTCATAAGCAAGGTAGCGCACACTATCTCGTTGAACACAATGGCGACGTCGGCTCTCGACGGGGAAAAATGGACTCTAGTGCCAGCAAATGGAAGCGGGGATGGGCTGGGTTGGTGGGGATGTGCCCAAAGGTAAATTGGGTGACCGCGTGGGTGGAGGTTGGGGCAGTAGCTTGCAGACCCTAGAGACTTGGAATTGCCTCCGCCATATTCTTTCCGTGGCCCATTAAAATCCGATCGCTCTGAGACACAATATAATATACGAAGTATGTGCTGAACGACTTTGTGTGTGCGCTGTCTTCCTTCGGATATCTAGTAGGACCATCCAGTAACTGGGTATACAACATGATTCGGCGGATAGATAGTAGTCTGGAGCGTACAATCAGGAACAAGCGACATCAGAGACAAAGATGTTATATCGTCGATTCGACTCGGACTGGACTTCGACTTTCTTCTCCAGAAATGAGGGCGAAGTGGTCATGGAATGGGCATTGGGGCACACGTCGGTTCGACTTTCAGCAGCGTCAATATTTACGATATTAGAAAAGGGTAGATATTCGAGAGTTGCACTAGGTGGAGGCAATGAGGACGACAAGTAGTACAAGACCAAAGGCTAACCAGCACTCTAGCGCTACCCGGGAGGGAAGGCTACGTGCTGTGACCGAGAATGGCCGGCCTTGCGACTGTCGCGTTGCAGGATAGTAACCCGTCTTTTCGAAGCTGCGTTCATATCAGCTCTCGCATCTTTACCAACCTGTCGTAAAACCGCCTCGCGAAACCCGGATAGTCAATGCTTTCCCCCACAGCAAGGGCCCTCGAGTAACCGACCAAGTGCTGCGCGTGTGTGGGAGACTACACCCTGTCCCTAGCGAGCGCATATCAGCAACCAATCAACAGACGTGAGCGGGGGGGGGAAAGGAGGAGGGCGGCTCACACAGCGTAGTAAAGGCTCGAGTCACGGAAGAGGCGGTAGATGAGCGACGTGTGGTGGAGTAGCGCGAACGTCGCGCACTTGGAGAAGTCGAGGAGGAACGAGACCGCTGCCCGGCCTCACCGCGCGACCCCGCGAACCGAGCTGCACTCACTGTCGAGCACCAGGATCGGAACCCTATCGAAGCGCGGTCAGCCTGGGCGAAGCAGGAGGGGGCGAGGGGGGTGGGCGGGGACGCACCAGGACACCTTGAAGAGCGCCACCTCCTCGAAGAGACATCCGCGCATCGGCCAGCGCGCGGGGAAGGGCACCATCGAGCGGATGGCGCGCGGCTACGAGATGCCTGTACAGTGCAGTGCGCGCGCCGTGGAAGTTGAGCATCTCGAATCCGCAACAGCCAAGAGCGTATGGCACGCGCCCGTATCTCCGCTGCACGCGACCGCGTACGCATCCATGCACATATGATGTCAGCACGCGCGAGCCGCGGTGGGCATGAGAATAGAAAACCGGGACGCACCGAGGTGCGCTGCTCCCATGAAGAGCCGCGCTGCGTGTCGCACACGTTGACGCCAGTCACACGCTCGCGGTTTGCGCATACACATGGGGCGGTGGCGGGAGAGGGAGCGTGGGGGCGGGAGGAGGAATTCGAATGAGTGAATAAGATGATGGAGACAAAAGGGGCAGTGAGACATGCATCCGCGCGCGGAGCTGTAGAGCCCGCGGCCGTCGATGCGGCGCGCGAGGGTGAGCATTAGGGCGAACATGATCCTGCATGCGTGCGACGCGCGCGGACATCTGTGGCGCACTGTGAGAAGCAAGCGCGCGGCGGGCGGCGCGGGGGAGGG
>FTLJ01000610.1:0-10846 GCA_900155495.1 Porogramme epimiltina
CCCGGGCAGGCACCATCACTGTAAACAAAGACGCCATGGGCTCCTTCATGACCTGGAAGATGGAATGCTCAATCGGGGGCGCATTGGCACTGGGGAGGGGGTTGAGGTAGAGTGAGATGATCGTGATCATCCCATATTGAATAATTGCTCTATGGTCGTGTGTCAGCCCACATAACATGTTGGTAGATCTCGGGGGTGTTCTCACTCGCCTTCTCGAAAAAGATTAGATCCAACACTGTCCGTCTTCATACTCGTACGTGTTCCATGCACAGTAGCGCTATCAGTACGCGGTCTGCGGGAGCCCAAGGCGTAAGCACTCACCCATCATTGCGAATCTATGGTGGCGGGCGCACGGGGAAGTTGCACCTCGCCACGAAGTAGCAGTGGAGCTGCTGCGAGGCGGTCGCGGAGACGCCATCCTCTCGAGGTGGTATGCGTACTCTGGCGTGGAGAGTCAATGCGGCTTTCGCACGTTGGACAGGGGCCTTTGGTCGAGTTCTTTCCTGGGGAGCTTGTGTAGACAAAGGTTGCGCTGTTTCCGGCCTCATCAATCTTCTTGAGGTCAACCACAAGCTTCGAGGGGTCGTGCTTAATGCCACACAGAGAAAGAGAAGACGAAAAGGTGAGGATGCGACGGAGGTGGAAGGGGGCACTCTGGCGCTTAAATAACACGGGACATCAGGGTCTGCCGCGTCGCCGCCCAGTCCTCATGAACCTTGGTGGCATAGATACCTGCGGGCACAGTCAACGGCACGAACGAGACGGGGAAGGGAGAGAAGGGGGGGGTAGAGGGCACACATGTACTTGCAATGGGGGAGACGACGCCGAGGCGCTTCATCGCCTCGATGATGGTGTCGATCTGCTGCTGAGCGATCTGCTGCTGGACGACTCGCTCTGTGGGCCCGCCCTGCGTCATCGCGAGCACGCGGGGATACACCTCCGCTGCCGACCGCCAGTACGTCTGCGAGCGGACCGAGTCAGCATCGACACGTCCAAGAAACCCAGTCACACCGAGAGACAGAGAGAGAAGCGAAAGGCGCAGCGGCGGCGAGACTCACCGCCAACATGGGATGCAGCAGCTCATAGTCCGCGTCCGCAACAGTGTGGATGATCGCGACGATGCGGTTCGCGCCCCACAGGCAGTGCTGGTACGCGTCGCGCGCGAGCTCGAGCTCGTCGCGGCAGAGGTGGATCGCGGCCGCGTGCGCGAACGTCTCGAGCGCGGCACGGTCCACGTTCGCGACGAGGAACGGCACGCTGTACTGCGGCCCACCGAGCGCGCCGAGCTCCGCCGCTAACTGCGCGACCGCCGCGCCCTGCGCGCCCCGGCTCTCGTCGCGGCTTGCTGGGGGCGCAAAGAATAGGGGTGCGTCAGTTCAGTTCAGCGCGAGGGCGCGTGTTGTGAAGGAGGAACAGGGACGTACAGGAGGATGCATGCGAGCACCTTCACGCCGAAGAGCGTGATGGTGTAGTGGGGAATGACCACCACGGACTCAGCCCGGAAGTACGCGTTGTCGATGCTGAGGTGAATGTAGAACTGGTTGACTTCGCTTGCGGCTAGTTTGGGGGGAATGAAGCCCTGTAGACGAGATGTGATGATCAGTCAAGCAAGTTCACAGGAGCACAATCTAAGCGCCCGCCAGAACGCGCGCTGCGCGGGGGGAGTAGACGCTCATAGACTTGGACCCTAGGCTGGGGTTGGGGAGGTGCTGATGGCAGTAAGAAAGTTTCTTACCCAATGTTATGTAATCAATTTCAGAAAGTAAGCGGAATGTGAATTTTATTCCCACGGGGTTCGTTCGCCGTCACAAGCGCCCCTGCCAAAGCTCTGTCATTAAGAACGATTTCTTCGTAAACTCATCAATCGTAACAGCAGAGCCTCTCGTTGAGAACGCTGTCAGGCGGGCGTGGTGTTAGTCGTTGCCACGCACGGGACCATTTGACATGAGTACGCACGCGAAGGAGTAGGACAGCGAGCCGAAGTTTTCGAAGTCTAGCGTTCCGTCATCCGAACAACCCCGCACGAGGGATTCGGGTGCGAGGTCGGGGCGAGGACGGACTTGATGTTCTGGTATATCGTTTCCTGATCTTAGAGGTACAGAGCGAGGATGAACGCATACGCGAGCTTGTGCGCTGTAGTTTGTTGGGGCGAGGTTAGCGCGCTGGCGGAACGAGCATACGCGGACGAACCTCGTATCCCACGACGAAGAAAAGGAACACGTTCCCTGTACGCCCCAGATTAAGCTGTGAATGAGCTCTGAGGATCAGGCGCATGTCACGTGGGTCAGGTTGCTGTCCATCAGCTTCGACTCGCTGACAGTCTCGTCCTAGTTCGCATCGAGCAGGTCGGTGGGCAGGTCGTTGCGTAGCTCCTACGTCTTGAACGCGCGCTTCGCCTCCACCATCCTGGTAAGGTTTCTCTGCAAGATGCCGCCACATAGTAAGCATCCCGTATATGCGCGCACGGCGTGGTGGTGGCGGGCGTACCTTGAGTTCATCAAGCGCGCGCATGAACCTCATTCCAGGACATCCGCCGTCCGAAGTCTGCCAAGCCGGTGGCGAGGAGAGTGATCTGAGACCCGCGCATATAACGCCCCTAAATGCGATTGACTAGGTCAAAGTGCAGGAGCACCCACCTGAACGGCCAGCTCGATCACATCATAGCCCCCCCACGCGTTCTGAAGTTGTCGAGGATGAGCAGCGTCTCGTCCTACACCAGTCTGCTGTTTTTCTACGCGCGCGCTGACATGTAACACGAGTGGTTGAATATATGCGCACCGGACGCGAAAGCGAAAGCCGGAGAGGCGCACCTTGGAGGGCGCGGGCGTGGCTACCTTCCGCTGGCGCTTCCCCTCCTCCCCTTCGGTGACGAAAATGCTTGACCCGAACACGGTGAGGAGCTCGCATATCTCGAGCAGCTTCGCGGAGCGTGTCCTCGAGCCAACGACTTCCTGTGGGGAGCGTTACAGCGCTGCTCTCCGGCGCGCGCGGACAGTCAGGGCGCGCTCACCTTCGTGATCGCGGGGTCCGCGATGTAGTACTCCACCTCTAGCCTAGGCCAAAAGTCGACCCATACACACGTAAGCGCGGGGGGCGGGTGATGGTGCGCTATATGCCCCGGGAGATACCGGAGATGGCCAGTCGAAGTGGTCGTTGAAGAGCGTAAGGTGACTCGTCTATGCGCTGCACACGCATTCAGAGGGTGTACAGAACCGAGGAGAGGACACACACCTGGTGGGTGGCACGACGCGCCGACGCTTGATCGCCTTTCGACGTAGAGCGCGGCCACCGTCGCCAGTAGGCATACGGCCCTAGAGGTCGTGTCGACTGTGTCTCAGCCGCCGCCCGTTTGTGGTCTGAATCTAGGAGGCGTCATCTATTAGTGGAGATTCAAGGCCACATGCGTTGTGGGGTGTGGTCGCGAGCACTCCGCGAGCGGGCGGGAGAGGAGGGGGGAGAGGTAGAAAGGAAAGGTGGCCTCCGCGCGTGCGCGCTGGATGCCCTGTACGCGGTGCGAACGTGCCCGGTGAATGGCTAATAATGCATATTAATAATGGTTGACAGGGGATTCGTGCAGAGCGAGATGGGGAAGCGGCGTCCACACCGGGCACGTGCACGCGAAGGTGAAGAAACCTCCCAGCCTATTCGCGGAGCGCGATGACGAACCTCGCGCGACCTCCCCGCGGCTCTGTTAGTGGCCCCACCGCAGCTCACCCTAGAATTACCGGTGAGAGCGCGCGCACGTGCGCGTCGGCGGGCACGGTGTGGACGCGTCATTGTGGACATCCAGTCCTCGACGCGCTTGCCCCCGGCCAGCGGAAACGAAAGAAAACCCATCGTGCGCCGGGCCCGAGGCCCTCTATCCGCCGCGCATCCGCCGGAGAACAGGGCGCCGGGCCCGCCGACTTGAACTCGGAGCACGCCCCAGCCGCGCGTTCAACCCGGCCCAAGTTGACGATCGAGATCCCGTCGCCGCGGCGTTCCACACCGGTCACTGTCACTGCGCGAGTCGCCCGCCCGCATACATCGTGCAGAAAGAGTGGGCGACAGGGGTTACGAGATGTTAGAAGACTCTCGAAGAAGCTGTCCCTATTCGTGGGGAATGCTAGGATCCGACTCGAACGTGCAGAGCCTCGGAGCGAGCGCACCCTGGACGTAGGAACTTGAAGCGCCTTGCGATGGGGGAGCGCTGTTGCCCTCGGGCCTGCGTCTTCGCGTCCGGGCAGACTGGGGGCTCTTGCGGCGCACATACACCTGCATGGTGGTCGTCGCACGAGATGGGGAAGAGTGGCCGAAGTTTCGCGCAAACCCGCGCCTTCTGCCGCCTCATCATGACAGTTGACTCGGCGGAGGCTGCATCCGGAATCACGTGCCGAGATAGGCATGCGGCAAACGCCGGCGGACTTTTCTGTCAACATCTTTGGCCCCGACACTTCCGACGACCGACTCGACTTGCAACTGGCCAGGAGTTCGTAATCGACATCCCACCGACATCTGGAGGCTTTTAAAGGGAACCCACCCCCGACACGCGCTTGAATATGATCCTCAACCTCGAGGATGCAGCAACGTGTACTGCATGAATAGCAGTGCCACTGTGGCACCTCCGACTCGGAAGCCTTCATTGATAGGCCCAAACACGAAGATACTGCAGAGGATCTCTCCACGGAGTTCGGCGCATGGAACGTCGACGGCGACGCCGTATATACTGCACAGGTCTAAGGCGAGGAAAAGGTAGCGAAGGATGAGGCGGACCTCAGTGCCGGTGACAGGTGCTGCGCCAGATACCAACGGCACCGAATTGTGGACTCGTAACTCGCAGTGCGCAGCAGACCATGCTTCTGCGTTCTCGCTCAACACTGCCATACAGGTAACGCGTGTTTATCAATAGGACATTATTTGGGCTCACATGGCCCATTACAGCTACTCAGCTGCCGGCTCGGTATTGAAAACGTCGTCCTCGTGCCCGCGTTCTTGTCCACCTACCAGTCTTCTAATGTGTACCCATCACCCATGGTGTCCTTTCCTCCCGCTCCAGCACAGCCCAGAGGAATCTTCTATCAGCCGCAGGTTCCCTCTTGCCGCCTGCCAGTGCCCTTGCCTCAATCAAGGCTCAGCGTTCTAAAGGCTCCCACGAGTCATATTCCGATGCACCCTGCACCCATTCTTGCTGGAACCTATCTCATCCGATGTTGAGGCAAAGGAAGTGTGTAAAATGCGACTCTTTGTGACAGGGTTATGATGTTTTAACTTTCTTACTCTTACTCCAGTGACACGACTCTGTCACTCTATCGCGAGAATCAAGTGTGCCAGGGGGTTGCCCGACCTCAACCCTGATCCAGAGATCGCGATACAGGTAAGTCCTGCTATTCTCCGTATCCCTATATAGATCTCCCCTTTGACCGCCCCTCCCGTACAGGCGCAGCAACCCATCGTGGCCTGCGATCGGAAGCCACGGAACGCAATGGGAATCGACTATGACGGGTTCACCGAGTTCGAGGTTTGGCGCCGCGCGTTTCACCCTGATCTACAAATGCTCTCCAACAATTTGGGGCCCATACACGGTCGCGGCGCACATATTCAAGTAGGACGGCCAACGCGACTCCCTCATGGAGTTCACGGAGATCGGAGCTTCGTCTTCCGGCTTGCCCTCGATCATAACTGCCTTCTTTCGACGCATTGCTCTGGACGGGACGACAGAAGCAGCACGACACGTTATGTATATGGGCTTGGGCCGGCGGGGTGGGTGGGTCACGCGGGCGTAATCGGACTGTAAAGTCTCGAGGCTTCCAGACTCCAAATACAGACGGGGCGATGCGCGTGAGTACTCGTGTGTCTCGACCTCGACATCTTCTTCATTGATCGTCGTTGACCCAGATTAGGTCGTCGCAGTGAATGTATGCCAGTGCACATCCGGGCCCATTGGCATGTGAGAGTGTCTGAGCCACCTCCATACGCCATCGACGATCATCCGTAAGAATCCTCGTTACTCTATCCATTCCCTATCGCTCAGATTCTAAGACAGACTCCCAAAATCCACCTCTACAATGGGCGCCCAAGAAGAGGGGGATGTCATTTTAATGGCAGTCACAGGTCGTGCCTATGCTTCTGATAATACCTTGAGGCCGCCACCCGGAGAAGAAGCTTCTTCTGGGAGGCCTTTTACTCCCACCTCGCGGCAAAGCCCCTGCGAATGGATGTAAGGCGGATCCTAGGGTGACCTGTGCCCATCTCTTCCCCCGCTCCTCTCCCCCTCGAGCCCTCATGGCTAGTGAAAGCATCGCACTGCCTACTATCCTAGTATCAACAGATGCAGACCCCGCCTGCAGTCAAGCTGCTGGATGGATAGAGGGTAACGCTGCTCACGGTGATTTTACACACATCTCCTTACCGCTCCCCCCTCTGACCTATCCCCTCATTCTCTCGGATGCAGCTCCCTCAGTAATGTATGGGGTACATTCACCTCAACGCCAAATGTCACCAGCCTCGTTTGTCACTTGTAGCACGAAAGTAGACCACAATAGCTCGAGTCCCGGTGCAGAACTCCTCGCGAACAAACCTGATAGCATGGAGGAGCGTGAGGTAGCTAAGCCTAGTAATATGAAGGTGCCTAAGGAGGTAACCGTATACCTTGGCGCTGCTCCGGTGTGCATGTGGGTGACAGCGAGGTATCGACAAGATCTGCTGTGTGTAGAGTCGTCCCTAGATCTCATCAATAAAGCCCTCTAACCACATAACAGTGGAACAATTCCTGAGAGGTACGAAAAGATCAACGCGTTCAACGATATTCCGACTAGGTTTGTCTTTAGACCATTCCACTTATCGGGGACGATCCTAACTATGTGGTAGAGCGAAGTCTATTGGGTCGGGTTGGCAGCAATACGTTCATCCAGACGGTCGTCCCTATTTCCGAAACAAGGCACGCCACTCTATGTTCCCACAGATTTCGGTGATCTCAATACGAGCAACTTGCACAGAACTTCTATACCAACGAATACTTATACGATGCTCGCAAACTCCATCTTGTCGAGAGAGCACGTGTGGTGCTCCTCGAGGAACTGCAAGAACACCATGATGTTATCGACGCCGATGACATCGAGGCGGGATTGCTGATGTACGTCGATGAGGATGGCGATGACATCGGATGTTATTACCTGTGCAACACGAGGACGGAAGAGGTGTTCTACTTGTCCCAGGTCGACAAAGCCTTCTTCTGCGACACAGAGAATACCCCTATCGTTAGTAGACATCATCTTAGTAACATCAGGAAAAAGTCTACCTGCCCGTAGTACCACAAGGGGGTGTTTATTGCCCTCTGTAGCGCCCATAGCACTCCGTAGCAAGGGGCTTGCGCTGTGGCGCTCTGTAGTACGCTGTAGCAGGGGTGGGCCCCCCATAGCACTATATGGCCCCTTGTAGCACACACTGGGACATTGTAGCACAGTATTGTATACAATAGCTTGGCCCATGGCGATGTAGTCGTCCATGGCCGTAGCGTCCGCTTCATTGTAATATATGGTCAAGGCCGGGACATTATAGCTTCTCGTGGTGCTATTGTCTAGTAGTGATATATAGGAGACGTCTTGCACACGCAATCCCACAGGCGTATTGACAGCGAAATCAAATGTTATTGAAACTAACACTAGTACTACGTATAGCCAAGTGGTACGGAAGGTGCCGGCGGTACATGGGAGGGAGCCGTGGCGGAGGCGGCGACGGGAACGTGCAGTGCGGCAGCTGGGAACGCCTATGGTGGGCTGAAGACGTGGGCGACGTCGTCGACGACTACAACATGGGCGACTCGGGGGTATCAGGCATATCGAGGCTCTAGGGCGACGACGAGACCGAGCACGGTAGAACACCGGCGTGTACGGGTGCGGGGGGTGCGGTGTGGGTTTCAACGGGGACTCAGGTGTGGATGGGGACAGTGGCGTCTTGCCAGCAAAGGTGGGTTGGAGGGCGTGGTGGAGAGCACGAGGGAGGGCTCAGAAAACATGAGAACGTACGTAGGATACGGCCCGTGACCCTTCTCTTTCGCCGCGGCGAGGACGGCGTTGACCTCCTCCTTCGAGACATTGCTGACGTCGAGGGCACTAAGTCGCTCAACGGCAGCGCGGCAGCAAAGTTGGCCTCGTTTTCATACAGGCCGAGGAAGGCGAGGGGCGCGCCATGGAGCCGGGCTGCCTCGAGCGTCTCGACGTCGGCGGGGGAGAGCTCACTGGGGTACTGGCCCTGGGGGAAGAACGGCTCCGGGCCCAGCAGGGGCCAGAGATCACGCGCGGTGAGCCGGACGAGGGACTGTTTGAAGAACGCCGCAGGGGGAGGGGGTGAGCGGCTGGCCCTGGTTGAATACGAGCCAGCGCGTTGTGGGGGGCGTGAATGATGGCATTGAGAGGGTTAGGAGGTGCGCAGCCAGGCAAGACATTTGAGCGGGCTATCGCTGAAGAAGTTGACGTATCTAGAGTGGAGACGGGCGTGGCGGGTCAGCACAGGAAGAGGGGATCAGCATGCGAGATGTGGGAGGCAGATGCTTACGGCTCTAGGCGGCGATCCGCTAGAGGCGGGCAGCCATACCATCATGCTACACGTATATGCCGAGGGAGAGGAGAGGAGGAAGAGGCGAGTGGAAGAGGCGCACACAGTCACCGCAAGGCGGCCCAAGTCCGTAGGCGCCTGAGGCCTGCGGGAGTTCGGCGCTTGTTCTCCCGCAGCATGACTCACCCTCTTCATGACTCGACTCGTCCTCGCCGTCTTTCTCCTCCTTCCCGCCCCGCCTCCTCCCTTCCCCAGCCGTCTTGTTTCAGAAGATCTCGATGCGATGCCGCTCTGACAGACACGCGACAAGGATAGCGAGTCGAACGTGCCCGCCAACGCCTACGATCCGATAGTGAAGGAATGTAAACACCCATACTCGTCCGCGGTAAGCTAAGTCACTTACATCCGTCTTCCCCTACGACATATTCCTCACCTACGATGCCTTCCCCCCGCTTTCCCTGCCCATCATCTCGTCCTCAGGACGGACCGCGTCGGACGCGTGTCCATTTTTGCCATCGCCGCGCCTTCGCGCCCGTCTGCTTCACCTTTTCCCCCTCTTTCATTTACGTCCCTTGCCCGATCCAGAGGATGCGTGTGCTAACAGCGCTTCCGTGCCAGCACGTCCGCCGCCGCGCTCACTTCCCAGACGGCCAACGCGACCGCCGTGACCGTGGCGGTGCCCGACGGCGACATCGCGTTTCGCGGGCAGTGGGACTTCGACCCGGGTCTGCTTCCTGGATTGGTGGCAAGCTTCCACACGAGCTCGAACGTCGGGGATAGGGCGACGCCGACTTTCAGCGGTGCGTTGCCGATCTGGTCACTGGTGTGTGTGTGACTGTGCGAGCCCCGCGCCCCGCGAGGCCCGTGCGAGTGAATGGCGTATGCGCGAGGTGGGGTTAACCCCGGGCCGCGTGGCGAGTGCGCGCCACCTGCACGGCCGGTGACGGCGATGGGTTTGGGGTGAGCGGGGAGCGCGTGATGGGGGAAGAGGGTGGTGCGGACGGGGGGGAAGGCGTGGGGCTGGGCGTGGTCCTCGAGGACGACGCAGGTGGCACGCGCCTCGCCGCGGTCCTCACACGGCGTTCTTCTCTCTGCTCTTCACGTTTCCGTCATCGTGCGAGAGGCAGCGCGCCTGTGGAGTGGCGGCCAAACGACATGCAGGCTTTGATCGACGCCGTCCCATATATCCCTGTCCTCGGCTGCCCCGGCTGCTGCTGCTTCGCCTGCCCGCCCCCTGCCCCTTCGCCCCACTGTCGTTTCTGCTCGCCCCGCCTCGTCTCGCCCTCCTCTCTGCTGTTCCCCATTCGCTGCTCGCGCGCTCACTGCTCCTCCTACCGCAGGCTTGGCCGTTGGGGTCATCGGCCTCACCACCCCCGCGTCGGGCACGTTCAACGCGACGCTCGACAAGGAGGACCCCGTCTCACTACCCGCACGTGCCTCTCCAACCTAACGCTCCCCTTCCGCACCGGCCTCGACCCGTCCGTGATGCACGAGATCGAGGTCCTCAACCCCGGCTCGTCCGACGAGGGGGCCGACGCGAGCTCCCTGCTCGTCCTCAGCGCCATGAACATCACACATTGAGCCTCCCGGGTGCGTACAATTTGCTTTTTTGTGCCGTTCCTCGAACAGCGGAGGGCTGACTTCTTGATACGTCCCCTCCTTCGTCCTGCCGTGCCCCCCGACTGGTTCCCCCGGGTGTTCCCTCCGATGTTGGCCTCGTCTGCGCAAGTCCATGATCATGCCACTCATGCCGTATGCGACCCCCGATTCCCATTAACTAGCCCCCCGCCAGAAGGCCCGAGAGGGTCGCGCCTGTTGAGAGGCGTTGTTGCGGGCATTGTCACCCTCGCCGTTGCCCTCCTTGCCGCCGCTGTCATCGTCTGTGTGCGCCGACATCTCGCCACAGGTGCCTGGATCACGACTCGGAAGGTGAGGACGTCGTCGACGAGGGGGAGCTGTAGATATAGTATAGTATTATGTTGTACCCTTTGCGTAATCTATGAATGCTAGTGGTATCGATGTAACGGCCCGAGTGTGCGTCCAAGCGTGAGCGTGGCCCGGATATGGGGTATTCACCTGTCGTATGGAGAACTATACTATACCATATCGGCCCACATACTGCTACATAAGTCCTGGCATGTGACTTCAGAGAGCAATGGTGAACTATATTGTACTACCTAAACCGCCCCCTAAAAACATATAGTCCTACGGCGTGCAACTGAGAACACCGCCCAGACTACAGGGTGCTACAGGGTGCTACGAAGCGCCCACCCGGGCTATGGGGCACTACAGGGCGCTACAGGGCGCTACATAA
>FTLJ01000611.1:0-50963 GCA_900155495.1 Porogramme epimiltina
GTGAAAGGCAAACAAAAGGGAAGCTTTTATGGCCTGTGGCCAGCAATGCGAAACTCATGCGAAAAGTAGGATGACGCTTGCCTTTCGCATGCATTTCCCATCAACATAAATTCTCATATGCCTGCCGTGATATACGTTGCCAATGATGTCACCTTTGAACCTTCAATAGCGGGCTGCCTACAGGTGTCGTACGGTATCAGTCAAGGCTTCGCAGGGATTCGAACAGATTTGAACAAACAAGCGCTAGCGAGTGGCGCCGCTTCAAATTGGCAATCGGAAAATACATCAGCCTAGTTACGCGACTTATTCTTGTTTGGCTCCGCTATCAACAATTTCGCAAATCCTTCTCTTTGCAACGTCGCGGTATAGCCCACTATTCGAATGTATACCACCACAGTAAAGTCTCGATGCTCATTACAACCAGGCGTTGTTGACGGATTCTTCACGCAGATCGTCATTCCAAACTGGATACAGGGAATACTCGAATCAAAGTAAATAATGTTACACGTGGTGTACTTCCTCGATGAAGGGAAACGCGTGGCGCAGTGCGTCGGTGCTGAAGGGAAGCTGCGACTTGGAACTTTCCGGATTAGCACAAGAGCTCGGACTATCCTCCTGAATACTCAGAGAAATCTTTCCATCACCGATATCTGCACATCCCTCAAGGCGCGCTTCTCGCCCTAATGGAAGCTCGGAAAAGAGCACCCTCACCCGCCGCACACATTCTAGCAAGGGCAGCCGCTTCACGTCTCGCGGGAGCATTGCAAGCATGGTCGACAGAGACTGCTCGGCATTCCACGGTGCGTCAGTCGTGGGCATACGGTGCAGGGAGAGAGACACGTCCGCCTCTGCCGGGACGTCCAGGCTTCCAAGGAGCCCCGCTACATCCGCCGCACGAGGCTCGCGCACCGTCAACACGCGCAGCCGCGAGAGCGACACGGGCTCCGGGGGCACATCCACGCCGTCCTCGAGGCCGGAGAAGTTGACCGCGCCAAGCCCGTCCACGATCTCGAGCTCCTCAAGCACCGGGCACCGCTGCAGCGTCCGGAGGAAGCCGCCGCTCAACGTCGCGATCGGCACCACCCCGGGGACATAGTGGCGGAAGGAGAGCCGCTGGAGGCGCGCGAGGGGCCCTTTGAAACGCGGGACGATGCGGTCGAGCTCGAGCACGCGCAGCTCCGGGAACCACTCGGGCGGGGAGGAGAGCGTGGGCACGCTCGTGTTCGTGACGGTCGGCGCGGCATCGCCGAACCGGCAGCGCTGGTACGGCGCGAGCTCGCCCTGGAGGTGCAGCTCGCGGATCGCGCCCTGCGTGAGGTGCGAGAGGAGGTGCTGGGCCGCGTGCAGCGCGTAGGCGGGCACGCGCACGAGGGACGCGGAGACGACGCGGGTGCCGTGTGGGCTCAGGATGTGCGCGATGGGGACGAGGTGCATCATGTCGTGGACGTGCAGCGCGAGGGGCGCGCGCTTGGAGCGGTGGAGGGAGAGTGCGACCCAGTTGGGGTTTCTCGTGATGGTGATGTTGGCCCAGAGGGTGGGAGTAGAGAGGACGATGGCGCGCCACGCGCGGCAGACCCCGGAGAGCACCGCGTGTGCGTTGCGGTGGGCGGGTGAGGCGGTGAGGGTGGAGAAGACGCGGATGAGGAGCTCTACTGGGAGGTTGTGGATCGGATGGTGCGCGCAGTGGTTTGGCTGGGGCGCGCTGTGGTCTGTGGATGCAGGTTTGTCATTCCATGGAGGGATTGCTACTTCGAATACCATACTACAAGACAAAATAAGTATAAGTGCATCTAAACAATACTAGTAGTACGGGTAAAATACTTGGTCGATAGGTCTCTTGGCTGTGGCGCGGACTGGATACTCGGGGTATGGGAGCAAAAGATGCAAGGAGCTCGTCTGGCTATTTAACGCACTCCCAGAGAAGTGTATAAGCTTCATTGGATATGGAGCGGCGTGCACAGCAATGACCCACTTATAGCCCCCTGTGGCCACACGCCCAGACCCATACCGCAGCACCTCTGCTAAACACGTTATGTCCGTGCCACTGCCCGTGTGCACCTTTGTGGGCTAAAAAACCATGGTCTTTGAGAATTAAGAGCGCGCATGCGCTCACTGCACTCATCATGCCAGTGTTCGAATGAAATGAAGTTGTATTGATTAATGAGGGCATGCACCAGCACGCGATAGGCGTGCTACATCTAATCGTCCCGAACACCAAACCAGAACACGTAACTGGCTATCGATACAAGCGAGCTATAAGCACAGACAGGACCGCCGAGAAGGAATAATAGGACAAAAGAACGAAGAGGTCAGGGATACATGGATATAATACAAGGGCTGGTATGGATGATTCGTCAGGGGAATTGCGGTCAGGAATGGGTGAGACTAGGGCAATCGAATGAGCGTGGAGGGGGTGTATGTTGCATGAATGGGGGTATGAATGGATGCGATGAAGAGAACCAGTGCTGGACAGCGCATTAACGCTTAAGATCTAGAGGGGAGATCGAAACGAAGGAAGTTGGGCGCGGGCCACTAGGACGCCGCCACTGGAATGATAGAACCTGCCATCTGGGGCGCCGCAGGGACGTATGTCTGCTTGCAGACGTTCTCTGCCGGACGGGTCGCCTCGTAGTCCCGTACAATGGGCTCCGGATCTGCCTCTGGGAGCTGTCCCTTGGGCGTATACCGCGGAAGCGGCGTCGGGTCCTCCTTTGGCGCGCCGTTCCGGTAGTAGAGCACGTTGTAGGCCGGGAGTGTCTCGGGGTAGGAGTAGGCAGCGCTTGACGAGACGGGGGTCACAGGTGCGTCTGCGCCGACGTCCGTAGTAGTGGGTGAAGGGACCAGAGTGCCCATGCTGCGGAGCACGCCGGGCGGGACGCGGACGAACGAGAGCGGGATGGTGAGCTTGAGATCCTCGCGCGCGGTCTCGCCGTCCGGGCGGTCGTACGCGCATGAGAGGGAGATGTCGAGTGCGTGGAAGACGGAGCGGAGCGGGCCGCGCTCGGTCGGACGCAGGACGGGCATCTCGCGCTCCGGCTCGGACGGGCGCGTGTCGGAGAGGAGGGTGCGGAGGGGGATGTCGACGCGGAGGCGGACGTAGACGTCGTCACGCTCGAAGCGGGCGTCCGCAAAGTGCGCCTTGGCGGCGTCTGCGGCATCGAACTCGAAGCGGCCGCAAAAGTCGGGCGCGAGGAGGGAGTGAGTGGACGTGGCGCAAGTTGAGGGGGAGGGGTTGAACGCGAGGCCGCATTCGTACTCGCGCGAGTCAGAGCGGAGGCTTTGAAGGGGGAGTTCGGGAGGCTGCGAGGACGAGGGTGGGACTGGCCACATCGCTGCGAACGTCTTAGACATCGATGACCTGTGCGCGCGGAGTTGAGCCCATATCATGCCTGCGTTGAGTTGTAATACTTACCGAGTCATGTCAGTCTGTGTTGCGCTGACAGCAAACCCAGGAAGGCGAAGACGTTGGCGTTCCTCAGCAGAAAGTCCCTCGGGGCGAATCTTGATAAGAAGGGGGATGCTGCCCGAGTCCACAGGGATATGTTCGGGAATGGTGGCCTGCATGCGAAGTTTAGAGAGGACGTCGTATGGGATTTGCGACGCAGTGTCTTGGATGGTTCCAGTGTATTCGACGTTGCGGAACATCGTCTCGGTGAGCTCGGATCCAGCGAGGACGCATTGTGGTGGTGGAAGTATGTATCGGTTGATCTTCACTGAAGTACCGTTTGCGTGGGCGGCCTGCGAAGTAGGAAGACCGACGTAACCGTAGCACGCTGAACGCCACGAGAGCTTCGCGGTAGGCTTGTTTTCGCGGTACTTGGCTGCTGCGGAGAGGCGATAGGTGATTTCCGGCTCTGAAAGGGCGGAATCATGGAACGCGGTCTTGCTTGATGCCGGGAGCCATCCCGGGATCGTGATGTTGAAGACGATGAACCAACGTGCAGGATCGCGGGAGGCGCCTTGGGACCAAGAATGGCGGATCTCGAGGGGACCTTCGCTGAGGAGCTCTCGCGAGAACTCAATGAGTCGACACGAAGAGTACCCGGTTTGGGGCGTCACAAGTTCACTCTGGCCTTCGAAAGTGACGACCAGAGACTCGAGGAGGAAGCTTTCGTCGGCAGCTGGTGCTTCACCAAACAGACCCACTGGCGGGGTGAGGGTGACAGCAATCTGGCCAGACAGCGAATATGCTGAACTAAATAAACCAGCCAGAAGTCAGAACTAGTACTTGTGCAGCGGAGCGAAATGACACGTACTCCCTGTCGGGTTGGCCGTACATGTCGACGCTATCGAAGGGAAGGACTTCGACATCGATCTTACTGGGAGACACAGTGAGAGATGATAATGATTGTTTGAAAGAGGTCAGGAGGGAAGAAGAGGCAGGCTCGTTAAGTTTCTCGTAAGGGGGAGGGGAACTGAGCGTGTACGTCATGGCGAAGAGTGAATGGGCTTGTAACGGCCGAGCGGGGAGGGCGTCGGGACGGGGCCATGGCGGGCGATATATAGTGAGGTATGACGTCGGGAGACTAGCCGGAGGGGACAGTAGCGATGGTAAAGGCAAAGGCCTTGGATAGACACTCCTTTTGTCTCGCGGCCTTTGTTGTCCTGAATTGGTTCAAGGACAATCAGGTTAGTGCTGACTAAGACGCTAGTGGGCCTAAGCTTTTACGTCGCGCCCTGGCATGCATGCTGCCTCATAGCGACCACTGGAAGCCACATGGTGATCCCCGGAGCCCACAGAGCCTGATGGGTGGGAAGGCACGAAGACGAGAGGGCGAGGTGGACGTCAGGCAGGACGAGGAGGGACGGGCGCTTGACGAGACAATTACACGATAATCAGGACAATTGCAGGCGTGGTTGCAGGAGATCGGCGAGGCCCGTGCTCGCTGAAAGCCTAAGTGCGCACGACAACTAGTTCAAAATGCAATCGCGATAGTCGAAGAAGGTAAGAGAGTGTCAACCGCGGGTCTATCGGCAGCAAAGCACCGAGCTCCCCAGCACCATCGGCGCTCACAGAGGCGGATAGACGCCCACAGAGTGGGGGACGGCAACGAAGCGCGCTCTCTCTCGACGTCCACGTCCACGTCCTCGGCGAGTGTCGCGCCTTCGTCGTTTCCACCGTCGCCACCGTCGTATTGTCCCCAGCGGGCCACCATCCTCGGCAACCAAGGTACGCACCGCGCCTGGGTCTTGATGCCTCACCCATCCTCCCCCTCCTCACCGTCCCCGCTGCCTGTCCCAGACACCTACCTCATCCCGACTCCTCACCCGTCCCAAGCCTCCCTTCCGTCCCAAGCCATCCTCCTGTCTCGCTCATCCCCGCAGGCCCTGAGGTTCCCGTCGTTGCGATCCTAACCCCCTGTTTCTCGAATCATGCCAGAAGCCGACGTCACTCGCAAGCGCTCTCGCTCCCCCTCCGACAGCGACCAGCCAAAGCACAAGCGTGCCAATACAGGCGCCGCGAATGACTCCCACCGTACCACCTACTCCTCGTCCGTGGCAGGTGACGTGAAGATGGAGTCTCGCGCAGACGACACCGCTGCGTCGACCCCCGACGCAAAAGGACCCTCGTCCGAGACCGCAGATCGCCCAGCAGGCGACGCCGCCGAGGCGCAAGGCGACTCAGCTACCACCGCTGCTGGCCCCGCCGGCGCCGGCGCATCCGCGGCTCCCGCCGCCAGCATCCATATGCGCTGCCTTATCGTTACTCAGGACGCATCTATCATCATCGGCAAGGGCGGTTCGCACGTCAACGAGATTCGGGAGAAGAGCGGTGCCAGGGTCATGGTCTCGGAAAGCATCCCAGGGAACCCCGAACGTATTCTCAATGTTAGCGGACCATTAGATGCCGTGTCCAAGGTATGCATGCACACAAACCAATCCTCGGCGTATGCTAACTAGGTCTGAAGGCATTTGGTCTCATCGTCCGGAGGATCAACGACGAACCTTTCGACAAGGCCTCAGTCCCTGGAAGTCGCGCGGTCACAATCAAGTTCATGATTCCAAACTCGCGTATGGGCTCGGTTATTGGGAAGGGTGGCAGCAAAATCAAGGAGATTCAGGATGCCAGTGGTGCGAGGCTCAATGCCAGCGAAGGCATGCTTCCTGGCTCTACCGAGGTACGCTCTAGCGCTTCCACGGATTTTCTCATCCTCACAGGACCCCTCCAGCGTCTCTTGAGCGTGTCCGGTGTCGCGGATGCCATCCATATCGCGACTTACTACATCGGCAACATTCTCATCGAGGCCAACGAGCGCATGCCCACCTCGAACCATTCGACCTACCGTCCCACCAGCACCTCCCGCCAGACGCAGCAGCAGCCACAGCCCCGCCCACCGTACATGGGCTCATCCTACGTCCCTGGATACGCTCCCGCCGCAGCGCACAACCCGTACGGCGGTGCACCTCCTCCCCCGCAGCAACAACTCCAGACACAGCAGATCTACATCCCGAACGACCTCGTCGGGTGTATCATCGGAAAGGGCGGCGCGAAGATTAATGAGATCAGGCACATGAGCGCGAGCCAGATCAAGATAATGGAGCCCGGGGCGGTGGGTGTTGGCATGAACGGCGCACCCGCGCCCGCGGGGAGTGAGGGCGAGCGGCTCGTTGTTATCACCGGGCAGCCTGCGAACATCCAGATGGCGGTGCAGCTCCTCTATTCGGTGCGCCTTGTCTTCTCTCGTTCCTAGTGTTCCTGGTGTACTCATGCGAGCACGCACATATGCAGAGGCTTGAGCAAGAAAAACAAAAGCAACTCCGCCAGCAGTCTGCGCATGTCTGAGCGTCTGAGCGGATCCGTGTACGCCGGTAGTTCCCATCCTCGTAATCGTCCCATCCGCCCATGTGGTGTATGCTCTTCGTCTTCGTCAACTCGCTGTTATTCTCTCCGTCCCCCATGTTTCCCCCATTCCATTCCTCACCCCAGGACTCGAAGTATAAGACGGTCTGCTCGCTACCCCACCCCCCACTTCCCATTCCCCTAGCCTCCTTGCACGTCCCCCTCGTCCCCCCGCCTTGCCATTCGTCCGTCCTATGTTTCTGTTACTATGCTCTCCATCGCTGTCCTATTTAAACGGAATCCAGATCCAAAAACGTTTCGTTACCATGCTCCTGTCCCTCTCAAAATCCGGTCAGCTTTGTCTACGGTTAGAAGTAGAATTAATCTCGTGTGAACGCCCTATTCGCTGAAGGCTGATTTGAAAGAAGAGTGAGAGACAATAGAACTGAATTCAAGTCGTTGATAACTCCGAAATGCGGTATTATATCCGCTCTCCGTCAATTTCAGCATATTTAAACTCCGAAATTTGACTACGCTGATAGATCGGGCTTCAGTCTCTTGCCAGCACGCATGTTCCTATGTAGGATCCAGCACTCATGGGCCTTCCCACGTATGCGGAGGAAGATAGCGAGGAGAAGACTCGCACTAGGGCCCTTGACCGGTCTCCATAGACGTTGAGCGTTTGGTGAGTATCCATGCTATGTTATCCTCGGGCTTAATTGTAATCATGATTGACGCGGTGCCGCACAGGGAGCAGCTGCTCGAGTATTGAGTAGCACTAGGCTTCATATACGGATAGCTCTCCTGATTTCAGGAGGAATTCGATTGGAACCGCAGCAAGCTCTGTCACTATCTGGATTTGCACGCCTGGCCCGCGTCTCTGTCCATGTGGCCCGGTTCATCTCAGATAAAGACAAACCAAGCTAGGAACTAAGCCAGTGGCAACTCCGGAAAGGGACTCAAAGTCCTGACTGCGTCACCGTTATCCAAGGCTTCTTGAGGAGCGTAGACCACCTTTCAAGCCTGTTTCCCATTGTTCCTGGCCACTTTGCGGTGGTGTCTGCGCGAAGGGCGCAGCTCAGGTCCCTATTCTTGAGGTGAGCGCGCTTGGGCCGAGAATTGACCCCGCTTTGCCTGTGTGTGTTCGCGTACTTAAGCAACGCGCTAACGCGACTTCAAAAGACCCGTCCCAGCGTTTTTATTTCTTGACAAGCACCATAGACTGTCACCCTGCGACACCTCGGCTATCCTACATCGCTTCCCAATCCTACCACAACTACGTAAGTTGGCGTCTGTTATACAAGTGGCGTCTTTGTTCACATCCCAGACTGCAGTGTCACACACCCCGCTATGGAATTCGCCTTTCCCGTTCGAGTTGCAGCAAAATTGAACGTGTTCCACGGGACCGTTCGCCGCGGCGATGAAGCAATTTTCCACTCGTACGAGGGAATACAACGATATCTCGACGTGGCCCAAACTCTGGACATCGGACCGCTGGATAGGACACATCTGTATCAAAAGAGCATCCGCCGTCTCCTCAAGTCGCGTATGTCCACCCTCACCAAGCTCCGCCTTCGGGTGGTTTACAGCGACGACGAGCCGGTGGTCGTTTCCGAGGCCGACTTCCAGGCAGAAAACTTCCCCAAGCTTGAGATCCTCACTCTCAACGGTGTCATGCCACCGCGGTCCAGCTCCATCCTGGCCCAGCTGAAGGAACTCACGCTCAGCGATTACCCATTGCCAACCACCCGACTCCCCCTCGAATACTTCGTTTCTATGCTCGCCGAGTGCACCCGTCTCGAGAAGCTCAAGCTCTCTGGAGCCACCGGTCTCTTCGCGTCTCAAAACTGGTCTTGTTCCGTGACCGCAGAGCTGCCCAACCTCGCCAGTTTCGAGGCGCAGGACGACTCCGAGAACGTCGCAAGCCTCCTCGCGTGCCTCCGCACCCCGGCGTGCCGGTACTTCTCCTTCACCGATGCAGGCCGCCATGACACGAGTGCCATATGCCAGTCAAGGCTTCAGTATCTCCTCCCGCCGGGGCCTCGCGCGCTCGCCATCGTGCCGTTCTCGATCACGAACGTGGTGGTCTACGTCGGCGCCACTGAGGCTAGCATCCGTGGCCTCTCACCCGACAACGCGAACATTGGCCTCAGCACACCCCTGGACCGCCATACCCCTCCGTGGGACTTCGATAGGCTCTTCATCGACGCTATCGAATCCCTCAGCGCGATCTTCCCGCCCTCTACTCACCGACCTGCCAAAGTGTGGCTCGTTGGCAACCTCACCGCTCGCTCGCCAGTAGCCGACTGTGACTCAGACTCCGATGCCGAAGTCGAGGACGACGAAATCGGGTGGTACCACCTCCTCTCGCATCTCGGCGGGGTGGCCTCCCTGCGCCTGCGGGACACCGCGCGCGGCGCGCCGCCAACCGAGTTCGTGAAGGCACTCACGCCCTTCGTGTGCCCATTCCTCGACCAGCTCGAGTTCACGAACGTGCAGCACGACGCCGAGTTCGTGCGCGAGTTCGCCGCCGCGCTCGCTGCGCGCGAGGAGGAGGGGCTCCCGCGCCTGAGCCTTGTGGAGATCGAGTTCACGCGCGCGCCGACCAAGAAGAGGGCGACGCCTGAGGAGGAGGACCAGGCTGAGGCGCTGGCGCAGGAGGTAGCGACGGAGCTGGGGCCGTATGCGGACGAGGTGAGCGTGACGTTCGTTGAGTAGCGCGTCGCCGTTCTTGGGATATCTTGTTTTTGCCCCTTATCGGGGTAGCGTTCCGCGGTTCTTTATATGTTCGTTCATAATGATAATACGTTGGTCCGATCCTCCTGTGTGCCCGGCAATTTATGTACACTCGTCCACGCCAGGCTGTTGCTTTGGCCGCTGCTTGCCTCGTTCTTTGGGTCAAATAGTGGGATCTTTAATGTACTGTGTAATAATTCCGGAAGATGATTGTGTTTGAGCGTATCGTTGTGACAGCGATAAGGAAAATATGTGTACATTTTTAGACATTCCATATACCTCCACTATCAGTACATTATTGCGTGTTCAAGATATACAAGTTAGCAGCTAAGAGGAAACTTCTCCATGATCTCCCAGTCCGGGACGGGCCCCTCACACTTCACCAGCCAGATATCCACGCCAGCGAAGCCTTCGATGAGCTCCGGGTCCTGCTCGCCCTCGATGTCGTCGTAGAAGCACGCGAGCTTCACGGCGCTGTCCTCTCCGCGCCCGCTTTCAAGAATCCGGAGTTCGCTCTTGAGTTTCAGGGCGGTGTACTCCCGTGCCTCTTTGTCGGCTTCATCGATATAGTATAAAGACAGATGTGGAAGCGGAGGGATGGCACGGTCCCCGAGAGCCGCGCGGAGGTGCTCGCGAAGCAAGTGCAGGGGTGAGCCGGGCTGCGAATGCACGGCGACGAAGACGGACATGAAGTACTTGTCACCGACTTCGAGAGTCTTGAACGACACAGGGACCAGTGTCTGGTCGCTGGGGATCGCGGCTCGCAGAGCCTTCACATCTGTGGACGATGCAAGGGTGACGTGGGGCTGGAATTGAGGGAAGGAGGAGGGCGACTGCGTATCGGCCACCGGTCTAATCTTCATCGTCGTCTCTATCTTCTTCGACGTTTCCATGTCCGGGACGAGCCACAAGGATATCCCTCGATCGAGTGTCGGCATCCCGCCCGTAACATTGAGGGCAAAGGGAAAGAGCGAAGCTCACCCATGGCAACCTCAGAGCCGCTGATATCGGGCTGTGTTGAGAACCTTAGAACACGGTATGTCAGGCTACACCAGTAAGGGCGGCGAAGATAATGGGTGTAGCTTACGAGGTACAAGAGCCCGCTTTAACTCTGGTGATCGTCGATATTATGGTCGAACTTGGCGTCGAGGAGAAGACGCTACCCGACTAGCGGCCGCCGGCCCCCCGACTGCGGCAGCGGGATCGGTCCGCACAGTTGAGTATCCACGTGGGACGTCCGGCGGGAACGGGGACCCACAAACGAACAACGCGCGCCCTTTTTGTCTGCGCCATCCTCTAGTCTCCAAGTTCTCCGATGGGCGGCGAAGATAGTCAAAGCCGTTTATTGTATATTCGACACCGCTTAGGTCGGAGCTTATACCGGGCGCGACCATTCCGTCATCCAACATCACACTGTCCCCTGCGTCGTTGTCCTTTATGAAGCTATTTAATTGTCGAGCCTTTGTCTGTGGCCTCGAAGGCCTCGCCAGATGCTTTCAACGAACAGTCTTCTGACCGGTCTCATCTCCTGACACTCTCGCGAGAGCACTATTTACGCACGTTTTTGTAGAATGCGGTAGCGCGTCGCCAGGTGTGTTGTTTTCTTCTTCCCGTTGATTACTACGGGCTGGGATTATAAGTCCCCAGATGTCGGAGATGCGTACAACTCATACAAGCACAACTGCACTCACATTCGAGCCCAGCGAAACATCATCCAATTGCACGCAAAACTCAGCGATGCCAAAAGCACCAAACAGGTATGTGTTGCCTATGATCGTCAGGCCCGCGCCCTCTCCTCACATTTGTTGTAGCCGTAGGACCAGAGCACAGCGTCTTGCTCAAACGCAGCCTATCCCGTCTATATCCTCGCGCGTGAAGCCTGAGCCGGCCACCGAGGCTACAGCAGGGCCCGGCCCATCGACAGTTCAGAATAGGAGGACATCTAGGTGCGCCGAGGCGATTGTGCTGGCCTCTCCGAGCTCATCGGTGGTCGTTTGTAGGCGCAACACCTCCCAAGCTGCTGTGGATAGTAGCTCAAGGCCGACGCACACGTACAACCTTCGGTACGCCACCTCCCCCACACACCCCTACAGGCCCGTCTCACGCGCCCCTCCCCCCCTCCAGACACCGCCGAGGAGGAGACGCCACGACCGCGCAGCGCGCAGCCTCCCTCCAGCGCGTCGAGGACGCCTACGCGCACGACACCGCGGCGGAGCGCGCCGCGACCGAGGCGAAGCGCCGCCCGTACACGCACGCGCGGCACGCGCTGCACCGCGCGCACGGCGTGTGGCCGTCCGACGCGCTCCTCTCGTTCGTCGGCGAGTGCACGCGCCCGTGCGGCGCGCTCGCGCCGGGGGCGACGCGCCGCCCCGCGTACGCGCGCTGGGCGGCGCTGCGCCCCGCTGCACAGGCGGAGCTGGGGCGCGTGCTCGGGCACCGCGCGGAGCTGCGGGTGCGCTTGGTCGAGGAGGAGACGTGGATGCGCTTGTGGGAGCTGAAGCGGCGGGAGGGCGCGAAGCGGGTGCGCGCGGAGTGGGGGGAGGTGCGGTGGGAGTCGTTCCGCCGCTCGTGGCGGGTGCTGCACTCGTGGAAGGAGCACGCGGGCGTGTCGGCTGTGCGAAAACACGAACCGGCCGACTAGGCGCACATGTCCGGAAGTGAGGGAAGAGGAGTGTATAGCTGAACTGGGTGGATGGGTGTTTAGGAGTACAAGTGGGCAGTGATGATACAAGCAATGTACAAATATCTCCTACACTACGAGCGAACGTGAAGCTATCGGCAAAACAAGCATAACTTACAAAATGCCATGACGAGCTCAAGCAGCAGCCTCAGAAGGCTTACTCTTCAAGCTCACCCACGACTCGCCAACCCCGGACCCGTACCCTCCCTCGTTACTCTCCACGTCTGCTTCACTGCCCGCCTCTGATATCTCACGATCGCTGTCGGTACCTTCGTGAGATTTCTCGGTGACAGCAGCGGACGGTGCCGGGGGCTGAGAAGCGGGCTGGACGGGAGCAACGGGAGGAGGGATCGCTACTCGCGGCGGGACAGGGAGGAGGGCATTGCGGATCGAGAAGAGGATGTACGGGATGTTGAGGAGTGCGTCAAGAACGATGGCGGGGAGTTGAGCTGCTAGGGCATATGTGCGTGCTGTGTCATCATCGTCAAATATATGCACCTCGGCCATCGAAGATAAGACACGTACCACCAGCCCCGACTACGACCCGGTCCCCAAAAACGAACTCGCGCATCCGTCCCAAGCTCATACATACCCCGACGGCCGAGCACCGCCGCTCGCCCTTCCGCCCGTTGCTCACAACATCCACCACGGTATGAACGAACGCCGACACGTCGCTGGGCGTGCGCGACGGCGCCCCATGCTCGAGCAGCGACACAAACGCCGCGCCGTACGCCGCCTGCTCGCCCGGCGTCCACTCCTCGAGCACCTCAAGCGCCGCACCGCGCTCGCCCGCGTCGAGCGCAGGGCCGACGGCGCCGACGTCCACGACGACGACCTTGATGTTGCGCATCGCGTCCGCGGCGTCTGCAGCGGACGAGGCCGCGGACGCGCGGAGCTCGCGCCGGAGGACCTCGACGGCGCGCAGCGTCGCGGCGGCGCTCATCGCTTGTGCGCCCGCGAAGGGGAGCCCGACGCGCGCGTCGGTCGCGGGGAGGCAGACGACGATGCTGTGCTTGCCCGTGCCGTTCGCGAGGGCGTCGCGTGCGCGCGCTGGGGAGGAGCGGAGGAGGGGCAGGAGCGCTTGGAAGACCTGTAGCGGGGTGATGTGCGTCGCTTGGAGGTAGGTGAGGTAGGATGCGCGGAAGTTGAGGTGCTCGAGCGGGCCAGGCGGCGGTGGGGCCGCAGCGGAGGGGAGGGTGAGGAGAGAGACAACGGAGTGGACGAAGAGGTGGGCAGACGAGGCTGCGTGGGGGTCGCCTGCGGCTGTGATTGGGAAACGGCGGGACATGGTGGAGGCGAGGGAGCGGAGGAAGTAGGGGATCATTTCAGGCTGGTGTATGTGCGTTATTCGGGGCAACGCCTCAAACAGTGAGAAAAGGGACGCACCTCTGTCGGGTCTAGGACCAACGCGCGGACATATCCATGGCACTTTCCTTCGACTTCGTCTACGGCCTCCGGAGTAGAAACACTAGTTATGACGATATAGCCTTTCTTCTCCAGATCGAGGATCAGGGGAAGACCGAGAGGAGAGTCTCCTCCAAGTACAACTGGGAAACGAAAATGGTAAGCACACTACATAGCTAACAATGTACGTCATAGAAGACGGGTATGGGAGACGGTAAAGCTTCATTGCAGTGCGGATTAACAGGGAAGCCATAGGACGGACCCGCGAACGTGATCGCGGATGCCAAGGACGGCCGGCCTCTCGCATGAGATGTGAACTCAAGTACTCACCGATAACTTGTCTTCTCTCTGTATTGGCAACGGCCGTGGCATGCTTGCGCCCTCCCACTCTTGTCCTATGTCTTAGTCGAGGCGAAGCGTAGCCAACGAGCAACCCCGCGCCGAGGACGCTTACTCCCAGGCCTGCAATCGTCCACGGATGATCGGCGACCCAATCGGCGGCATCTTCGAAAAAGCTCTTCGGAGGCGGGGGCGGCGGAGGGGGCGGAGGCACCTCAAAGGCACCGAGCCCCTTCAAGGTTGCAGGCACCGCCTGAGGACTGTGTCGGAGGACATCTTGCCAGAGCCGATGGATGGCCTCGGAGACCCTTGGGAGATCGGGGGTGGCAGCGGAGAGAGAGGAGACGACGAGCTCTTCGACGCTCTTGAGGTAGTCCTCGATCTGCTCTATCGTGGGGAGCACGGCGGGCATCGTCGGTGAGTGGCTTTGGGCTGTGGCCGAGGGCGAGCAGCGAGTTATGGAGGCGAGAGCATGAGAGCCGCGTTTCCGTCCGGCGCGGTCTCTGGACCGCCGTGCCGCGGCCCCGGCGAGAACGCGTCGGCGGCGGCCCAAGGGCGTCTAAAATGGGCGAAGGTGCCCGAGGTCTCATCTCCATTTGGCTCAGACAGCTCTCGCTTCGCGCTACTCAACGCTTGGTCGACGATTCTAGTCTCACCACTCGCTATCCATATCCAGCTGCCTCGCCCCTAGGATGGAGGAGGACCTCCCTCTTGGACCGCTATCCCACAAGCCACGCCCAACGACGCACGTGACCGTGTCGACCGGATGACCCCTGGCACTCGTACGACGCGGTAAGGAGGGATGACGCGACGACGAAAGAGACGGACGCCGACGGACAGACCTCCGCCGGAACGCAGCTGGAACGCGTGTGGACTCGGGTGCGCACACGAGTCGACTTGTACACGCACCCTCACTTCGAGCCTTCTCTGACTCTGACCTTACCTCTCGCAGTCGCCCCCGTCCCATCGAGGGTGTCTAACCGACTCCGGAGTCAATCAGCGCAGGCACGTTCGTGACTGCCCCCTCCGCGGCTGCGTCTCCGTCGGCGACTTTACGTGCGTCACCTCAGCCTTCCTGTCTCGACGTTCTCAAGCCCCTTGCCTTTCTAGACGCCAGCACGAACTCCTAAAATACGGCACCATGTATGTCCCCGAGCCCGTCCCGGTCTCCGCCACCATGGCCCTCCCTCTCGCCCCCTTCCTCAGTCGTGTCGCCCAGCCCTTCGCGGACCTCTTCCATCTCCCCCACCTCCCCGACCACTTCCCCACCCTCTTCTATGCATTCCTCGCCTTCACCACCCTCCACCTCTTCATCTCGCCTTTCCTCAGCGCCCGAATCTTCCCCATTAGCTATGGCAAACTTAGGAGCAAACGCGCTGTCAATCAATGGTCAGTAAGCTCCCACTCTCGGCTTCTGTACGCTTCCGCTGAACCTTGAACGCCCTTAGGAACATTCAGGTCGTTTCGCTTCTCCACGTATTCATTGTCTTGCCCTTGGCAGTGAGCTGCTTTGGCTCGGAGACGCTCAAGGCTGATAAGTTGTGGGGATGGGATGAGAGAGTGGGTACTACTGTTGCCGTGGCTTGCGGGTAAGTCCTAGTTACCTGTCGCGTCGCACCCCTCCTGCTGAGCGCGCTCCCCTTCTCCCCCTCCATTCTCTACGTCAAGTTACTTCTTCTGGGACGCGTTGGATGCCGCAATCAACTTCGATGACCTTGGTTTCCTCATCCATGGTGCGTCTCATGTATCCTATCCCGAACAGGGGACTCTCGTTTGACACACTGCATATATAGGTGTATCGTGCTTTACCCTCTACATGATGACTTTCGTGAGTATCTACAACTCATACCAGCAGAGCGTTTTGTCTCACGAGTACCCTTTGCCCTCAGCGTCCTTTCCTCGGGTACTTCGCGCCGCGCTTCCTATCATGGGAACTGTGCGTACAGATTCGAGGCTTCTCTCCACGAGTCTGGGCATCTGACCTTCCAACTTACCTGCAGGAGTACGATCTTCCTCAACATCCACCGCTTCCTCGACAAGACTGGCTACACGGGAAGCAGGGCGCAGTGGATCAACGGCGTCGTCCTCCTCTCGACCTTCTTCTCCGTCCGGATCCTCTACGGCTGGTATCTCACCATCGACTTCATGCGCGCACTCTTCGCTGCGCGCGAGGAGCTCTCGGACTTCTACCTCGTCATCTTCGTCCTCGGCAACCTCACCCTCAACTCGCTCAACCTCATCTGGTCGGTCTTGCTTCCCCCGCGGCTCACGTGCACGAACTCTATGCTGACGTGCCGTACGCGTGTGTAGGTTCTACAAGATGATCTTCGCGGTCCGCAAGCGCTTCGACGGCGAGACGAAACCTCTGCGCGATACCCCCGCGGCCGCCCCCGCCAACGGCGCCTCCGACGAGAACGGCGCGGCCCACTGATTGCGACGCCCGCCCGCTGCCGCCATGCATCTGCGCGCCGGCCACCATCACCACTGCGACATCCGCTGCGTCGCGTCGCGCGGATTGGAGTTGATGGCTGTGACGCGTGGGCTGACATATACCACACCAAGCGTACGAGTACATAGATACGGGCTAATTGTTGTCTTTTTACCGCTGTCCAGATCCCCCAGTGCTTCTGTGCGATGTACGACAGGCCGCAGCTGTAATGAGACGCGCTTCAGGACACTCCATATCATCTCAACGATATTCTCTCCAGCTTGTGATGAAGGACACCTCGTGCCAACGTCTTTGCAAACATCATGCTGCGTTGTGAAGGTACTGGCCTCCTGTTTACCTCCTGTGGTTATTCGTTTGTTTGATACGCTCTGACGATGCTGAATGCTGCTATTCTTGGAAATCCTAGGAGCGCGTTCTCTTGATGACTGTGCCCGGAAGCGTGAAAGTGCGCTTTGGTAGCTCTGGCAGCCTTCGCAGACTGCTGCAGGGTCATATGCGCCGGTCCGCGTGCTGCGGTAATCGTGTTTGGAAACACTTACCTTTCTGCGCGACTGAATAAGAGTGCTCTCAAGAGTTCAGCCTCTCTGCCCCCGTACGTCGTCCGCCCCTCGCCTAGAGCCCCCTTTCGCTGACTCGACCCAGTCCTATTTCCCTATTCCTCCTGCTACCCTCTTCTCTTCGCTTCCTAAAGATGGAGGACCCTATAGCCGACCCCAACGAATCGCGCTACACCCCCGCGCGGTGCTACGAATGCAAGGAGCTCTTCGCCTCGTACCCCGGGTGCGCGGCGCACGCGCGGCAGACGGGCCACAAGCCCGACCCCGCGTACTTCTGCATGCGCCCGGATTGCAGCGGGACCTTCATGGACATCCGGACGCGCAGGCAGCACCTCAAGCGGTGGCGCCACGGCGATGACGCCCAGGAGGAGTGGGCGCCGGAGGAGCGCGCTGGGGCCCCCGCGCTTGTGCCCGCAGTGTCGGAGGGGGGCGCGGGGGCGGCGGGCCAGCCGGCGCGGGGCGTCGCGCCACCGCCGCCGCGGGAGCAGGTGGCCGTCTCGCCGTCTGCGCGGGGCATCGTCCTGCCTGCGCGGGGCGCCGCTCCGCCTGTCCTGGTACGGGCGCCCGTCCAGACGCCGGTGCCGACGAGGACACCGATTGCGGAGGGGCAGGAGATCGTTGGGAAAGGGTCGACTAGAGGCGGCGCGCAGGGTGCCGTTCTGCCGCAGCGGAACGTCGCCCGGGCGGGGGTGGTGGGGACCGGAGGTACCGCGGAGGCCCGTGCTGAGGCAGGCCCGGCGAGGAGCGCGGGTGGTGCTGCGGCTGGGAATGGTGCTCCGGTGAGCGTGTTTCTTGTGCTTCTCGCAGCCCCTGGCTCTAGCTTACTCCCCTACTTGTCACGCTAGCCCAGCAATCCCGGGCCTCCCGCGGAATGCACCAAATGCAAAGCCCAGTTCCCGTCTGGAGAGCTGCTGCAGAAGCACTTCGATGACTCTGACCTGCACCCGAATTGTGGCTGCGGGATGGGGTTTATGAACTTGGGCGCGTGGGCTGAGGTAGGTGCCGCCGGGAGTATGTGGGTCCAGGATACGACGTGACTGAAATGTCTGGGTGCAGCACAAGAAGCGGTGCCCTCCGCCTAGAACCGGGCTTGCCGCTACCAACAGGGTGAACGGCGTCCCGCCAGCAGTGAGCAGTGCGCCGCGCGCTGCTCCCAAAGTCCCGGGAACGAGCTCTCTCGAGGTAGAGCTCAAGAAGTATGGTGCTCCTGCACCGCCTCCAATCGCTCCGGAAAAGCCTGCAGAAGTGGTATGACATCCGGTCAGATGCATGTACGGCGCGCAGCTGAGTGCTCTTCCAGATACAGCCCGCCGTGTCAGTCAATGGGCAGAGCAAGACCGCACCTACAACAGTTCTGGCTCCGCCGCCGAGCCTGGGCCCACGACCCCCGTCTCCCCACTCCGACTGGTCCGGTTTGGGAAAACCCTTGTCAGACACCGAGTAGGCCTACATAACATCCTCCAGCTCGAGTGCCATATCTTACACTCCACCTCGCTTATCAGATCCGTGCCCGGCTCTCCGGACAGAGTTATGAGCCCTGCGGCGTCAAAGGTACTCACCGAGCAGACGCCCCACGTGGTCCAAGCTCTAGAAGACAGAACCGTAAAGTCCCTCGCCGAGTACTCGGCGCCCACGAAGAGCCGCCCGAGCGCGGTTGCCCCGCCGCAGGTCCTGATCGTGTTCCCATACCGTTCTTGGACATTGAACTTACCTTGCTGCAATTTCAGCTCAACGGGACTGCAGAACACGCGCTCGACCACGCAGATCCTCTCGCGGCCTCGCGGCGGAGGGCGACTTCGATCCTCAGCACGGCCAGCACGAGGGACCGCCAATACTACACGGATACCCCTCCGATAGGCACTCCAATGGACTCACCCCCAGAAACCCCTCCGCTCGTCACTCCGCCGATGTTCCTGCCTCCCCAGAAGCTGCGCCCTTCAGCGGCTGTGGAGGCGCTGCACGCTGCTGCTGTCGCGTCTGCGCCTCCAGAGCTGAGCTTCCACTGCCGCGCGTGCCTGCAGAACCCATGTCGGGACCCCGTCACGACTATCTGCGGCCACCTGTTCTGTGCAGAGTATGTGGTTCACTCGCTGCTCGTTGAGTCAGATATCTTACGCGACTGTGCCGCATCCTGTAGGTGTCTTTTCAAGGCTTTACACTCAACGGGGGCTTGTCCCGCCTGCAAGAGCGTGTTCTTCGTGAAGATGCATGTAGATGTCTAAGAAGGTCGACGTCTTGCAAAGCGGACCAGGTGACGTGTCTGGTGCAGGAATGCCACTGGTGTCATAATATTTTCGACCAAGGTTGTCGTGATGTAATACACTGCGCGCATGCCAACGTACCGCATCTACATTGTAATGCATGATTGTGATTGTAGGAGAGATGACCGTCGCCTCTCCTTTTATCATTTCATTTCTTCTCAGACACTCACGACATGTTGCCTAAGTGGAGCCACTGGGCATTATGGTAGACATTGCCGCATTTTCCTGGAAATGCCAAACAGCCGGGACAATGTGTACTCTCACCAGCTATCAGCCTGTTATCCCTAGCATAGCTGTGGATGTGGCTTTCGCCGGTGGAAGGTGCAGAAGCAGTGCCTGGTCTCGTACCAAGACCTTCTCTGCCAGCAGAGAGATTTGTGCTGAAGCTAAAACAGTGCCCCCCATGTGTATTGCCGACGGTCGTAGCGCCGAAGTGCTGCTTGCAGGCGAGTCTGTCACGTGACGTGTTGACGCACCAGAAGCACGAAGCATGTTGCTGCGGTAGTTGGAAAAGGGCTACATGATGCGAAGGCGGTCTCACGGATGGCTCCGCCGTTCGACGATATCGGAGCTCCGCGCTTCTGCCAATTCATGGTAGCGCACGTCTAGGTGGGTTTTTAGCACCATAATTTTCTCAATTTTCTCTCAACACCGCCGAGAACGGAGAGCTAACGCACGATTTTATAGCGTCCCAACTTGAAGTCGAATCCTAAGAACATTCAATCTCGAGTAGTCCTCCGCATCTAGGTACTGGCCTCTAGTGTTCCTTGTGACTCTCTCAATATCGGCCTAGGCCTTATCATGGCACCCCCCGTAAGATGCAATGAATGTCGCCGCATTTTCAAGGCGCTCCCTGCTCTGGAGCAGCACGCCAAGGACAAGGGCCATGATCATACTCCCCCATATTTCTGCCCCTTGGATACTTGTGACATGGCATTTGAGAGCCGGAAGTCGAGAGACAGCCACGTTTATACCCTCAAACATCATCTACAAGTGGCAAAGGCAGAGGAAGAATCATCGTCTGAAGCACCTGAAACCGAGGAAAGGTCACCCAGTCCAGCATATCCTGTGCCGAATCTGCATACTAGTGTCTCAAAAGACCCAGTCTTTCAGGTACCGTCCGCTCATCGGTTCAGGTTCTGTTGCTGACTGATGCTTGGAACTTCCCGTTATCAAGACATGGGGGGCTCCAGCGAGCTTTGTTGTATGTAACAAGTGTAATATCAGGTTCCACTCGGAAGAAACGTTGCAGAAACACTACGCCGAGTCTGCGGTGCACCCCCCTGCGTGTCGCACATGCGGACAGGCATTTGAGACCCTCGTAGTTTGGGCCAACGTAAGCAGTCCTCGAGTTCCCAGTGATCCGTTGAATTAACTCCCATGTCGGACAAAGCACAAGAAAGGATGCCCCCCTCCGCGCAATTCTAATGTTCCTAAGGTAGAGAGTCAACGTGAGCCCTCAGGAAGCATATCACGCGCTGGAGGGCAGGGAAGTTCTATGGCCGCAGCCCCTGTCGCGCCTCGACGCGAAGTAAGGCTTTCTTGGGTAATATGCTCGTTCTGGAGGTCTGCGAACAGTGTACTGAGAACTCCGGTAGAGCGCCGCAAGCACCTCATCAATCACTGCCGGCAACTCCATCGTCGAGGTCGTCGAGACCCACCACATAGACCACTCCAAGGCATCTCCGATGAGCACGAGAACGTCTACGCCGGCTCCGAGGGGAAGTGAGAACGTGACGTGAGTTTCGACTATCTCATCTGATGTGTAAAATGCTGTCAGCTGATGGCCAGCGGGAAGAATCCCCCGATCGGTGTCTGTTATGTCCGGGAACATGAGCTCAATGCCGCCTAGTACGCACGCTGAGGATGCAGATCGCGTCCTTCAAGCGCTACTAGGTGGGACGGGGGTCGCCTCCGGAACCTCCGATCCCCCTGTCAACAGGGCCGTTGACGCGCGCTCCACTGCGCGTCGGACCGCACCAGTCGCCGAAGAAGTATGCCCTCGTGTGTGCGCATGGTATGGTTTGTTGACTATTGTGCACTAGCGTCCTCGAAACCCGCGCACCCCGGTTCGTTCTCCGACCCCTTACGAGAATGCCAGGAACGAGACCTCCACCCCGCTTGGCTTGCGCCCACAGACCGCCACCCGGGCGCGTGCTAACCGTGGTGGGGTACCGCGGCTGTCCTTCCACTGTAGGGCATGTCTCCGAGACCCGTGTGTCGATCCGGTCACCACCATCTGCGGGCACATGTTTTGCCATAGGTACGCTCTTTCTCAATGTCTTCTCGCGGCCTTCGCGGGTGCTAACTCAGTTCTCTCTCGGCAACTCCAGTTGTATTGTCCAAGCACTTGCGGATGCTATGTCCTGTCCCGTTTGCCATAAGGTCTTCTTCATCAGGCTCCATCTGGAGGAATCGATTTGATCTGTACGTCTCACATTCCTCCGATCGAGCCTGGATCTCGGTCTGACAGCACAACATCTCTCTGCGCTACTTCATGCACGCGGTACACAAGTTCCGAGGCGGCTGCCTCAATAGGAAGGACTATGTTCTATCTTTTGTCGGCGGATTTTGGATAGCAGTGTATTTCGGGGGCCGTTGGCCTCGAATCATATCTTCTAGCTTCATCACATCCTTGGTCCGCAGGCCAGTGGCGCCATGAGTGGATGACAGTACTGTACGATTTGTGTTTCAGTGCGTTTGACAGGTGCGAGCGGACCCAGCGAATGTTTATGCTGACCTATCACAAGTGTGCGCATGGCCTTTCCTATAATTTGAGGCATGTATTTTATCCGTCATCGTGATTCCCAACTTCTAATCCTCTTCTGTGTAGTGCTAGCATTCACCGAAAGCGCTGTTCCGTAATCGCTCCTGTGGCTCCGTGTCAACGTCCAGTGGCCATCAACAAAAATGGACGGAGAACAGAGACCGGAGTGAGGAACTTGGGAGTTTATCGACCAGCAGCTGAGCGCTCCCTGAGTGATCTCTATGAGCACGCGAAGCTCACCTGGCATTTATCGATGACATACGTCATTTCCGCAACCTGCAGACGAGCGATCTCGGTCCAGCTTGCCGTCAACACCGTTCCACTGTTACGTCCTGCAGCGTGAGTTCCAGCCTTGGCTAGCCCACACTCCCTACTAAAGTCTGGACCGTCTGCGCACAGGGGCACTGTACTTGTGCTGCAAGTGCGGACCATGCGGTCCAACATCACCTAAAGTTAGTGCCGCGCTATCCGCTTCCAACGTAGTGCCATTAAACTCACCTTCTCACGTCTTCAGGGAACTGGCAGAGGACGCTTGGAATAGGCAAAATTCTGACCAAGAGAAGCTTGGGTCGGAGTTACCAGTAGCACGTCATGCCAAGATTGGGTCGTTAATCCAACTCTCCTGGAATTCAACGGATGTGCGGTGGCCCATTCGACGACGAGGTCACACGAACTGTCTATGTCGTTGTGACACAACGCGATTTGGTGCGCTATACAAATACCACCTCCAACAACACGTCTTTCTCACTCAGCCTCCCAGATCCTTCTCGATCACCTTGAGCTACTCTTCCTGTCTCATCTGTATTCTCGTATCCCCGTTGACCGCCATGGTTTCAGTTCTGACAAACGACTTTCAACGGTCGTTTATCGATCTAGCACTCACCGTGTTCCGCCTCATCATCCTCTCCACCGTCGGAGCTACCCTCGTGTGGGCCATGAGAACACTGTTCGTCACTGCGACAAAGATCCGCAGTATGCCTCCCGGGCCGCCTGGGCTTCCGCTCCTAGGCAACGTCTTCGAGCTACCGATGTCCAGGCCGTGGGTGAAGCTTACCGAGTGGAAACAGCAGTATGGTGCGCCGATGGTTTCCCGCTGTAGGCCGGTCACTTGGCTGATTACGTCTCAGGTCCGCTCTATACGTTGAACATGGCCGGGAGACCTCTCGTCGCCGTCGGCAGCCACAAGATTGCGGCTGATCTATTCGGTATGTTACCGTATATGTCGTGTCTTTTCCGGTCTCGCTAATGCTCCAGGTGCCGTGTCTAGACCGGAAGTCCGCCGTTTACAGCGATCGGCCGCATTTCGTTATGTCCGGCCAGGTCATGACTAAAGGTCTCTTCATTGCGCTAGGCCTCTTCAATGACCCAGTGTGAGTTTCCCGCAATTTACGCAGCCCTACGTCATATTCTAATCAACTTACAGCTGGAAGAAGATGCGGCGTGCGGCGAGCGAGAACTTTAGCGCGCGTGCGTCGGAGGAGTTTCGGCCTATGCAGGCTCTCGAGGCAGGCCGAACCGCCCTGGACATCATCGCTAAACCCGCCGCATGGGAAGATGCTGTTGCGCGGTGGGTTATCAGGTGTCCCTCACCGTCACATGTCGCTCATACAGTAATTCGTAGTGCCATGGCGTCTAATATCCTCACGGCCGTGTACGGTTGGCCTCGAGTGAGCACCAGCTCGGAAGATATGGCCCTCGTGAAACGCATCCATGCTCATGTCGAACACATCAGCGACGCCGCGATCCCGGGCAAGTTCCTTGTAGATGTATTCCCGGTGCTAAAGTACCTCCCGGCCTGGATGGCGAAGTGGAAGCGGGACGGGGAGGCGTGGTTCGAGAACGAGTCTAGGATGTTCGCGAAGTTCACTGCGAGCGTCAGAGACAAAATGGTGGGTAAACTGTGGCGCGTGACCTACGCCGATGCTTGAGCTCATGGCCCGTAAACAGGCCAAAGGTGATTCGCCCAACTGCTTTGTAGCCTCGGTGATCAACACGCAAGCGCGCCACAATCTGACGACGAAGGAGATCGACTGGCTGGCCGGCGTCATGTTGTGAGTTAGCATTATGTGTTGACGTAACTTAGCCTAATCAAAATGGTCGACAAGTGCTGCGGGCGCAGATACGGTAAGTTGTGCTCCTATAAGCCGGCTTACGTCTCGCGGAGACGTAACCGGGACGCCTGGACTGACAACTACTATGTTTAGAGCTTCGCCCAACTTAGATCCCTCGCGCTTGCGATGTTGCTGTATCCTCACACTATGAAGAAGGCTCAGGCGGAGCTTGATGCAGTCGTGGGGCGGGAGAGGATCCCAACTTTCCGGGATAGAGATAATTTGCCGTACGTCCGCGCCATCGTCAACGAGATTCTCCGGTGGCGTCCCGCGGCCCCACTTTGTGAGTTTTCTCTTTTTCGACTCTCATCTGAGTGCATGCACTAATGTTACATACAGCGGTCATTAGGGCCACGACCGAGGTCCGTTTATCCTCGTCCTACTAGATAATATGCTGTCACACTGATTCGTCTTGCAATGTTACAGGACGACACGTATAATGGCTATTTGATTCCGAAGGGTACCGTTGTCATCCCCAACATCTTCGCGATGAACCACGACCCCGAGATCTTCCCTGATCCTGAAGTCTTCCGTCCTGAGCGCTGGGTAGACAATGCGATGGAGAAGGAAACTACTGCAAGTATCCCGCCCAATATCAACAACGTGTGGTTCGGCTTCGGTAGACGGTGAGTTCTCTTCCATGCGCTCAAACGTCGCCATTCAATTAACCCCTCTGTCACTAACTAGGATTTGTATCGGGCAATTCTTTGCCAACAACGGGATCTTCATCAACGCCGCTATGCTTTTATGGGCGTTCGACTTCAACAAGGGAGTCGACGCCGCCGGATGCCCCGTTACTCCAGACCCCGACGCGTTCACGGACAGTGGAACTGTTCTGTGAGTTTGAGACCCCCTCAAGCTGCTTCCTCATTTGACTGACTCTGTTCGTCCGCCCTCGGGTAGGGGCCCGGAGCCATTCCCCTGCGTGCTCACTCCGCGCTTCCCTGAAGCACAGGCCATCCTTGAACGCGAAGTCGCCGCCCAGAATGCGGCGTAAGCATCAGCGATATATATCAAGAAGTAGAATTTTGAATCGCCACATAACAACTGAAGTATTCATCATCTTTTGCGCCTTATATGTAAGAATGACCTCGTCGTGCTGTTGTTCTCCCCTGCTTTCGTTGCTTCTCCTCTCTCTCTAACTAACTGTTGCGATGTTCCGAATTTGACTCCCATATAACGATATGTACGCTTGTTGAACAGTTGAAGTGGATAGTAGACCGAATGTACTATTTCATCCTGTCTTGTACTGCCAGAGTCGAATCCCCACCAAACTTGCATACGTATAAGCTTGTGCTATCTACTCAAGCAATGCGATCGGTAGTTGACTATTACCGATGGCTTTTTACAGGCCTCAAACTTTGAGAGGAGGGTCGCCCATGTCCGGCGCCTCGTGGTCAGCCATGGTGGCTATCATCGGCTTATTTGTTCTAGCGTCCGTTCCTCACGGAATCGGTGGAATTTTCATAATCAGCGAGATCTTGTAATCCGGGTCCACGGGACCCGAAGCTTCCATTTCACCTGAAGTTCAGGCGTGCTTCTCAAGCTTTCGCACCGGTGTTCTACGACCCGTCCGATGCGGTGTACCTCATGTAGTCGGATCGAGGTCTTTCACCTTTCCAAGAATGGCCTATACGCGATATGATGCTCACAAGTGCCACATGTCGCGATCTCGGTGAGTCTTCGTGTGTACAGTGTGGGTTTTCGTCTTGGCAGACGTTGATGACGATGCCACGTGCAGGTACAGCACGCATTCTGTGATCATAAAATAGCACATTGGACTCTACCTGTCGGTCATGAGTGTTGTTTCCTGGCTCTATGTTTACATGGTGCGCATTCTCTTAGTCCATCCATCTCTATCCGGATCCATTGTTAACATGTTCTGGCCGTTTGTGTCAGTTGGCTTGCTCAGGAGGTACAGCCGTAATCCTTATGTTGGTTTCTGATTTCATCAGACTTGTATAGGGGGGTGCCGGCATAAGCGGGCCGATGCAAGTGGCTAGCTGCTCAGTTGAGCCCACGAACATCGCGCTAAATGGTACTTCATAGGGAACGTGGTGTTCGCGCTGCGTATATTTCCACCCCTCATACGTCATATCTGTGGCTTCCTCATCGAGTGATCGATTCGTGATCGCAGGCAAAAGTACTGACCATCCCACCTCTATTCCCGGGAGAGCAGACCCTCGACCTAATGTGTCGATTTGCGACCACGAACACCGCCTTGAGGCACCGCTGTATACTACAACGTAGGTGGGTACTGCATGTCTCGGACGTTAGTGTGGCCTTGATATCGGTTATGGTAATGGCCAGCTGCTGTTCTCACTGCACCTCCAGGGACCGACCGTAGCCGTCCTCGTGAGGCTGTTCTCCGAGGAGAAGGATCTATCGAAGCAGTTGGTACCTCGTCCACCAACAGCAGCCGCTAGCGCAAACGGCTCCTCTTTGAGTGCCGTCGAGCGCATGTAGTGCGGATCAGGTATGTACACCAGCCATTTACCCGGTGACGGCCTCCGAGACACGAGGTTACTAAAGATGTGGCGCCGAGAGTGGCCCGCACATAAATGTCTAACTTCAGCTTAGATATCGATCGTCGAAGAGAGCACCTCGCTCTCGTCTGATACCTCTACAACCCACCGTCTCCGTCGTCGCTCGAACAGTCCCCAGCTTCTGGTCGACATGCCGTATCTCAAGTTAGCGGTCGATTTTCAGCCGTCTTACTTCGGCACACTTATCAACTCCATCCGGTACACTTTCGTCGCAATCTCCGGGGCGCTCCTGGTATGGGCTCTGTGGACGGCCTTCGTGACAGTAACGAGGATGCGGGGCATGCCTCCAGGGCCACGTGGTCTTCCTCTCCTGGGGAACTTATTTGACCTGCCAATAGCACGTCCGTGGCTGAAGCTGGCTGAATGGAGGAAGGAGCATGGTGCGTTTCTAGTTGTTCCACTTATTGCGTCGTATTCACTACTACATTGTTGTACAGGCGCACTCTACACGCTCAACATGGCTGGGAAACCGATCTTGATTGTCAACAGTCATAAAGTGGCTTCCGATCTCTTTGGTACGCTTGGTATGGGACCCCCGCTGAGAATACAGCTGACGGCCTTACAGATCACAGAGCTGGGATATACAGCGACCGTCCGCACTTCCCAATGGCGTCCCAGATCATGACGAGCGGACTCTTCATCGCATTGGGCAAGTACCGTAACCCTGTGTAAGTCCTACATCATAGTGAGTGGACCACTGGTCGATAACTCGAACCTGGTCAGATGGAAGAGGATGCGCCGCGCCGCGAGCGAGAACTTCACTGCACATGCATGTGAACAGTACCAGCCTATGCAAATGACCCAAGCACGACTGACGGCCCTGGATATCATGAATAGTCCAGGCGAGTGGGCTGACGCTATCGCACGGTGAGTTCCGAATCGCGTGTTCTTCATGTCAGGCCCATCTCAAACACACTGTGCGTAGTGCGATGGCGTCCAATATCCTCACGACCGTTTACGGGTGGCCGAGGATAGATAGCGAGAACAAGGACACGACCCTCATCAAGCGCATTCATGCCCATGTTGAACACATCAGTGACGCCGCGATCCCCGGGAGGTATCTCGTCGATGCCTTCCCCGCCATGCGACACATTCCTGCCTGGATGGCGAAGTGGAAGCGCGAAGGTCTAGCGTGGCACGAGAGCGAGTCGCAACTGTTCGCGCAGTTTAGTGAGGGCGTCAAGAATAGAATGGTATATGCTCCCGATAGGCCGGCTTTAGCATGCGCTGACGTTTGCCAAACAGGCTAAGGGCGAATCACCTACCTGCTTCGTCGCCCATCTACTCAACACGACACAAAGGCATGGACTCGCGCCTAAGGAAAGGGATTGGCTGGCCGGTGTTATGTTGTTAGTGGTGACTTTTCGTAGCTCTTAGCGCATAAATTCACAATCTACGCCCTACCAGCGCCGCCGGAGCAGATACGGTCATTTATTTTCCTCTACTCCCATGCGATTACTGTCATCTGACGTATAACACAGAGCTCCGCAACTCTTAGGTCTCTGGCACTAGCTATGCTCACATGGCCTGACACGATGCGGAAGGCACAGACAGAACTTGACGAGGTGGTCGGACGACATAGGCTACCTACGTTCAAGGACAAGGAGAAACTGCCGTACGTGCGCGCTATGGTAAACGAAGTGTTGCGTTGGCGCCCTGCGGCGCCCCTCGGTGCGTTTGTCGTCTCTCCTCTCGCTATCACCGCTTGACTGAGACATTGCACCTTTTATGTAGCTGTGCCAAGATCTACAACGCGGGTAAGCCTCTCGACCTCTCTTAGAGAACGCTCGGCGTACTGAATGCGTCTCTCATACCACAGGACGATGTCTACAACGGATATGTCATTCCCAAGGACACGTTCATTCTCGCTAATGTCTGGGCTATGAATCACGATCCTGAGATCTTCCCCGAACCAAACACCTTCCGCCCCGAACGCTGGCTTGAGCCGTCTCCTAGGGCCTCACAGTATGACACCGGCCTGTCCGAGAAGCCAGCCATGGGGCCTGGCGTCAACAATGTTTGGTTCGGCTTCGGCAGGAGGTACGCACGATTCCTCCCACACTTTCTTGACAATTTTTGACAACGCGGGTAGGGTGTGTATTGGACAGCACTTCGCCGCCCAGGCGCTCTTCGTCAACATCGCGACTTTCCTCTGGGCGTTCGATTTCCAGAAGGAGATTGACGCTTTTGGCTGCCCTATCACCCCAGACGTCAACGCCGTACTCGATAGCGGGCTTGTGTTGTGCGTCGTTTATCTACCGACCTATATTCCCGCCGAGCTGACATGTCTCGTGCAGAGCTCCTGTGTCATTCCCGTGTGTCATGACCCCGCGCTTCCCCGAGGCCAGGTCCGTCCTTGAGCGAGAGCTCACGATGGCTCATGCTCTATGAAACTCGCGAAGTAGGATCCTCTTGAATGCCGTGTATGCTGCCTTTGTTTATATCTCGCATTGCTGCTATCTCGCTTTAACTCTACGGTAGATCATGCCGTCTTGAGCTCCCGCATATATGTAGTCCGAAATATGTACCATTCTGTTGTATTCCCTATGTATGAAGCACCTTGTTGTATCGATTTATGTAAACCCTCTCAATTCCGTATGCATCTCATTCACATGCTTAATCTTACACCTGAGAATGCTATGATTAGTTCGAAAGCGGGCATTATGGGAGACAGAGCCTACTTCATCTCTACGTCTACGCAGATTCGCGGCTTCTATAGTGTTCTTCGGTAGTTAGATGTCGTATTGATCACCGCCATACTCATCTACGACGGACTGGATGAACTTGGCCCAACGCCTCTCCAGTTTAGATAAGGCTTCTTCTTTCTCCTCTTCATTCATGCATGAGTACTGTGACGTAAAGTCAGTCAGCACATCTAAGCCTAATATCCAACGAGATAGATCATTCACTTGAATGCTGTCCCATACGAACGCGCGAAGTGTTGCGAGACCGTTCACTTCGCTCGCCACAAGAACCTAGAAAGAGTGAGAATGTACGCCTAACGGGGGTCTGCAAACGCTCATTACCTGGAAGAAGTCGAATGAAAGGCCCATGTTTCCGAACACGGCCGGATCATCGGAGGACAGTGCGACGTGGACTCCATGATTGAGGATGGCGGGGAGAGGGTGCATGGGCATGGAGCCAGTGAAACGCTGCAGACTTATCAGTACCAAAGCTGTAAATACACCGTGCTGATGCTAAGCATACAAGAATTTCATTACTAAGATCTCAGTCAGCCTCTATCGTTCTTATTAGAAGACGAAGACTTACGAAATGGGGCACATCTCTAAGCAGATTTGCCTCTCCCTGCAGATCTCCATCAACTTTGGATGTTTGTAGACCGAGAACCTATTTATTGAAAACAGTGAGGGCACGGACAACCCTTAAGGCACTACTACGCACCCGTGTCCCATCCGCTTTGTGCCCATCAATATCGCGTCGTAGAGGTTCATATCAGCGGCCGTACCATCCCCAACCGTCTCGCCCGCGTGGAATAGGAACGGGATGGAGAGGCCCAGCTCCTTCTGCCTCTCTACGAACCTCATCAGGGGCTCGTAGTAGTAGATGAGCGGCTTGAGCGAGTCTTCGTGGCCAACGAGGTCGAATCCCGCAATCAGGTGCGGGAACTCTTGCGCAAGCGCGAGACAATCCTCAAGATACCAGTCGAGCTTGTCTGCTTCCATGTGCCGCATGGTCGTGTAGATGACCTTCGAGCCTACGAACTCGTCGTCGCGGCCTTGCGCGTGCATGGACGCTTTGACTTCGTTCAGGACTCGGTCGAATATCTGGAGCCATACGCGGTGGGGGATGTTCCTCTCCCCGTCCGCGCCGACCATGTACCTGTCGAACCGTCAGCGCCCTATGCAGAGAGCATCAATAAGACACTTACTCGGAGACAAACATCATGCGAGGCTCTGAGTACGAGATACCATCTTCGATGGAGGTTGTGAAGAATGTTCGGATATACTCCGTCCAGACAGGGACGAAAAATATCAGAGGCTACGCGCACAATCAGTTCACCTATTGGACAGCGCATCACAAAGATGATAACTGACCACAGAAACATCACAGGTGGACTGAAACTTCTTCCATATCTAAAATCGGCGCAGAGGTGAGAATACACTGCGGGAAGGATGTGGTTAGAATCAACCGCACCTTAGACGAAGTATTATGCGTGCCGTACGCCTCAGAAGGATCAATCACAAGAGCACGGGTTACCCAGTCATAGAAGCCTTTTGTGCCGCCCAGTGCTTCACTGAAATTATCCCGAGCGTTTCTGATAGGTACCCACGATCCCGGGGTGTAGCCCGCGCCCGTAATGTTTGCGAGCTCTGTCCACTGAGCCTTCGGAAGAGCGCCGAACTCGGGGAGGAGCGACCCGATGTTGTCTGCCGTAAGCGTTTGGGATACCCGCACGTGTATCGCGGGCTGATCCATGGAGAGCCCTAGCAGCTCCTCTGCGCTGGCAGTGACTCCGAGGTGTACATGGAGGAGAGCACCCTTAGGCATCTGACAAGAAGTCGAGGCGGTTCAGCTCGCGCATGCCGAAGTTTGTTTAGGCCACACACCTTACTTAGAATCTTGAAGAGCTTGGTGCTCACTATGGTGCTCTTGGCTGTATTCCGGATCGATCAACAGGTTGCGATACACCCCGTGTGTTCGCGAACACGTACAAGTCAGGAACTCCATGCCGGGGAACATCTGCTGGGAGCCATGCGGATGGACAGACTTGCGGTCCAAGCTCCAGACTGACTCGGCTTCAGCGGTGCGAATACGCCTAATGAACTCGTCGGCGTTGGCCTCTTGGGGAGTGAGCGAGCAGGACGACGAATGATCCGGTCGGAGTGCCCTATCCTCCAGGATGAGGCGTTCACGATCCTTGAGGTAGGCTTCCATATTCGAGTGAACAATTGGAAATATATCCTGAAAGGATGGTGGTCCGGGAAGGAGCCAGAAGTCCTGTTAAATAGGCGAGACAGGCTCCACCTGACATGGCTGCGCCGGGGACGAGTCAGAACGAAGTGCACGAGGGGATATCACCGGGGTTTACTACATCTCAAACGCGGACCCGTCGTGGGATCATTCGATACCACTACCGGCCATAATGGGAGTGGCAAGAGCTCTACTCAAATGGTGGCTTCTATCACGGTCTAGCCTTAAAACCACGAGTTTCAAGTAGGGCAGATGAGTCAATAACGGTTCTAGTTCAAGAGAGCCTGCACGTGATGTTTCAACAAAGTGCCTACGCGGCAGTTCTCAGTCCGGACCGGGAGTTCGAATCCCTCTATGCGCTCATTGAAGATCGAGTCGAATATAATATTTTGAAAAAGTGAAATCAACACACAAGCTTCAACGCCCCTGCCCACGACAACACATCTACACGAATCCAAACCCCAACCTCCCCTACAAAAACTCCGTAAAATATAAAAAGGCACCCCCTATCCGCAAATTTCCAAACCCGGCTACAGAGTGTCAAAGAACATATCCCAGTTCGATGACTCTGTGCCCGGGTTTAGAAGGTTATAGTAGTCGGGATGCCAATAACTCTGTGGGCGCACGATGCGTGACCTGCGCGACAGTTCAGAGATCAGTACGGCGGTCTGGCAGAGCTCGGATGAGCAGGCCGCGAGACAGGCTTACATGTATGTCTCGTCGACATCCGGATCCATCAAGAAACATGATTGGAGCTCGTACGCGCTGGTGCCGTACGGCCTGCGATCCTAATTAGCTAGGTAGTCAAAGCAGTAAAGAACGCGGGGGACGTACAGGCCTCGGTGGTGGGGGCTAAGAGGGTCGTTGCTGTTGAATGATGAATCCATCGCGATAGATATAGCTGGTGCGTGTGTGAAAGTTGGGTCGGCTGTAGGCGGGGTGCGTTGTATTCCGACTGAGGATCTCTCCAGCTCAAAGGAGGCCCTTAAATATCCCCGCCCGCCCCCTCCTTGTCTGCGCGGTGCCCGCACGCGCGGCCCAGGGTGCGCGGCCTGTCTCAGTGCCACCACGGGCCCAGGGAGACCACATCATCGCCTTAGGAGGGCCTGTCGACTGGCATTGCGCGCGCAGGATCGACGCGCTCATGCTCGCATCGCCACCAGCGGGCCCGCGAGGCGGCCTGCGAGCGCGTGCGTGTGCCGCAGTTGTCCGGAAGAACGGTTGAGCGTGGAATCCCATTGTCCGCCCGTTGTGGTCGCTTGCGCGCACCACCCTTGTGTGGCGGCGGCGTGGAATGCGACCTGAGCCCTGGCCTCGGCGGAGTGAGGGCGCGCGCCTGGAGTGGCTCGCCGGGTAAACGGTATACGGGCGCGGGCGTACCAGTGGCGCGAGTGTCGCCGACCTGGTCTCTCGAAGCACCTGGCACGAACGCCCGGGGGGCCGAGCATGAAGACGGGAGGAGATAGAAAGACATTGCGACTACCGCAGTCGGGCGCGGTACGTCGCTGGTGTGTTCATTGGCCGAAGCAGGGTATCGCTACAATACGCGGTGATATAAGTTAATACAAACAACGCGCCAAGGACGCGGCGCACGCTCGAAGCAACCGAGCAGCACCTCCACCGCCGCCTTCACCTACAACCAAAGAAAAAGAACGGACTAAAAAGGGAGACCCACGCGGTGCAGTTACTCGATGACGATCGGCTCCGCTGAGACGTCGGCCGTGCTTGCGTCCCCCTCTCCCTCGTCCCCTTCGAAGACGTTCACGACCGTGTCAGCGAGCGTCTTGACGAACACGGTGAGCTGATCCCGCGCGAAGATGAACGGGTCCTTGAAGAACTGGAGGCGCTCGACAATCTCGGGTCGCTCCTTCTCCAGGTCCTTCGGCTGGTACTTGAGCTTCTGCACGCACTGCTCGCGCGGTAGCGACTGACCCGCCGGAGTGCCTTCAGGCTGGCTCCACGAGTTGCGGAGGGTAAAGTTCAACGCTATGGGAGGAGAGGTGAGAAGCTACGACAGGTGGTTGTGGGGCCGAGAACGTACAAAAGGTGAGGTTTTCGTCGGGATTAGTGTAAGTGTATATACATGTAAGCGACTCTTCTTCAGCTTCAGGCCAGTCAGGCGATTTCTCGACTTTGACGTTCGTGATGAGGATGTTCGTCATATCCTCATAGAGCTTAATCACTGGCGTGTTGCGGGGCTCCGACGAGGTGGTTTTTGCCGAGCGAGATGCTGCTGGGCCAGGAGCGCGCGATGCGAGAGACTTCGAACGCTCGATTTCGGCGTTGAGCTCCATCCTCGTGGCTTCCGCTGCGTGGAAATCAGAATTCGTCGTAAGACACAGAAGCGACTAAGAGGAGCGCACCTTCTTGGCGGCCTTCTTGAATCTCTCGTTCTTTCGCGGCAATTGTCGCGTCGCGCTGCTTTATGACGTCCTTAAGTTTCTTGATCTCCTCGGTTTGTGCCCTCTTCTCTTCCTCGGCCGCTTCGCGGGTAAGGAAGTGCAAAGTATACGAACTACCGGCTTTGGAAGGCGATTGCAGTTGTGCGAGCTGCTCTTCCAAACCTCGTATAAGATCGTCCCTTTCTGAGTCACTGTAAGAGGTTGACCGGCGTGGACGTAAACGGTAGTAAGGCACCTACTCTGCAAACTCTCATCAAGATAGGCCTTATATTCGGCCAACATCTGCTCAGGCTCTGTTTGGCGGACCTGGAACGCCTCGTCCAGCTGTTTGAGAAGTTTGTCTCGTTGGGAAACAGCCTACAGCACCACATAAGGAAAGTTCCGCAGCAGAATTAGGGGAGGAGTAACCCACCTCTCGTGCCGAATCTTCTGCGTGCTCTAGCTGAGCTCGCAAGCTCTCAATCTCGCGATTTAGCTTCTCTTCCACCTTTGCATGACGGGCTGCTGCTGCTGCTGCCGTCCCGCCCTTTGCCTTTGCCTGCTTGGTAGCACCTCGCACAGGACGTTGGACTGGGGAGTCAGGTTGTTCATCCTCATCCTCTTTGACCTCCTCGTCCTTGTCCACATCCATCGTCTCCGTTGTTGCACCGTTCACCTGCGCAGCCTTCCCCTTTCCCTTCGCTGTGGACTTGGTTGTCCCATTCACAGCGGGGCCTGAGCGCGCGGTCCCTTTCTTCGAGCCCTTCGCAGGGCCGGGCATGACCACGACCTCTTCCGAGTCCTCGCCGCTGCCTTTCCTCCGCTTCTTGGTGGGCTCGGCCATGACAACATCTTCGTCATCGTCCAATTCGATAGCAGATGGCGCATTTGCAGCGGCAGCTTTCGACGCGGCGGTCTTGGAGGAAGGTTTAGTCGACGGGCCGGCTACGGGTTTCGCACTTCCTGCGCGCGGGCGAGTCTTCTTCGTGGGGGCGGGGGTGGTAGGGCCATAGTTGTTAGCTGGGATGGCGCAAGCCTCAATATATATTCAGGCGTCCTCGAGCGTGACCACAGCGAAAGCAAAACGTACCGAGGTCGTCGTCTGAGCCGTCGGACATGGTGGCTGAGGTAACGTTGTCGGCGTCCCGGTCGCGTTCACGCGTCTCTCACGCGCCTTTGTTTAGCATGTAAACAACGCGCTCGGGAACGGCGCCTACGCGACCCGCCTGGCACGTGCATATTCTCCTCAACAAAGGCCAGAACACAATCTGTCAATTCCCTCGATGTTACCCACCCAATATAAGCTCACACTGCCAAATACATCGCGGGACGCCCGTTGTCCAATACCATCCGTCATGCACATCCTCTCTTCCTCCCTGACTAGCTCGCGGGACCGGTGTTTAGACCCCTTGGTCGCCACCACCCGATACCTTGATTCCGCTTGATCCCTTTTATCTGCTCCACGATCATGGATACCTACCTCAGCACACGCGACCAGCTTATCCTTGAAGACAGAGCCCTCAGGCCGGACCACACGACTTCCCATGTCCTCACGCCCGACGAGCGCAAAGCAGACGAGATCATTAGGAACATTCGTGCCGAGGAAGCAGACACTGTCTGGAGCTTGGATCGAAAGTCCTACCATCTCCATGGGTCCCAGCAAATGTTCCCGGGCATGGAGTTCTTGACTTGTGAGTTCCCATACATGTCCGTGAGTCGCTGCTCTCCGGTCGGCTGAGTACAACACCAGCCCGGGAAACCATCATGAGTACCAAAATCTTCGACATATTGAGCAAGGTATGTTCTCTGTCAGTCCAATCTCGTCCATAGTCCCAATTCCTCGTCAGATGCCCAAAGGCGGTCTTTTGCACGCCCACTTTGACGCGACCGTCCGCGTCGATGTCCTCCTGAAACTGGCTCTCGAGCAGCCAGCCATGCACGTCCGTGCGCCCGGTACTCTCGCCACTAATAACTTCAAGGCAGTCTTGCCCGAGTTCCGCGCCCTTCCTAGAGCTCAATGGTCCGACATTGCGAGCATTACGAGTGACCGATACACGCCTGGCACGTGGGTCCCGCTCAAGAATGCCCGCGACAACTTCAGCCTTGAACTCGGCGGACCCGAAGGTTTTGACAAGTGGGTATTCGGCGGCCTCATGATCGATCCATCCGAGGCGTATTATACGCACAACACCACGTCTAAGGTAGGATTTTTTGTAATTCAGTTTGACGTTTGGATCAAACCTCTAATACTGCACAGATCTGGGAGAAGTTTGGCACAACGTTCAGCGTGTCTGGGGTGAGTGACTGGCATTGATCTTTCTCGACAGTGCAGGCTAACTATGTGCATAGGGACTCATTCATTTCATCCCTATTTGGACCGAATATGTTCGCGAATTTTTGACGTCTTCGATCGAGGATGGCATCTCGTATGTCGAACCACGAATACTCCTTTGGCTCAAGTAAGTACGAGGCTCTTCGTTCATGACATTTTGTAAACTCATACATGATGTATTCAGGACCATGATTGGTGAAGACGGCGAGGACAATGTGCCCCACCGCGTCTGGTTCCAGATCTACGACCGCATCCTCAACGAGGTCAAAGCCTCCATGCGCGCGCAAGGCCGCGAGGACGAGTTCGTCGGTTCTCGGATCATTTACTCAACCCTCCGTTTATTGGAACCCGACGAGCTCGAGTGGTACCTCGAAGACTGCCTTGCGCTTGCACAAGAGTTCCCGCACCTCGTGGCAGGCTTCGACCTCGTCGGGCATGAGGACTCGCTCAAGCCGCTGATATACTACTACGAGCCGCTTATGCGGTTCGTAGAGCGACAGAAGGAGCTAGGCATCCACATTCCGTTCATCTTCCACGCAGGAGAGACACTTGGCGATGGTTCGGCGGCGGACCTGAATCTTTACGACGCGATCCTGATGGGTACCAAGAGGATTGGGCATGGGTACGTTTTATTGTCTCTGTTTTGTCCTTATGCACCTGCTGACCTGCGCTGGTTAGGTTTTCGATATATAAACACCCAAAATTGATAGAGATATGTAGAGAAAAGGGGATATGCCTTGAGATGTGTCCTATCTCGTGCGTATATATACCCTCTGACATATATACTGTTACTGACCTAGCTCTAGGAACGAGATCCTGGTATGTTGGCCCTGAGCACCACACAGTAGCCGTCGATGCTCATCGTTTTTCAGCGTTTCACTAGCTCTATGCCTATGCACCCTCTCCCCACCATCCTCAACCACGGCGTACACGTTGCGCTGTGCTCGGATGACCCCTCGGTATTCGGGAACATGGGCCTCTCTTTCGACTTCTTCCAGGTATTCGTTGCCAGCGAGGTAAATGGTATCGCGACCCTCCGCGAGTTCGTGTGGGACAGTATCAAGGTAAGCGTCGGTTTGGGCGTAAAGACGGTGCGCTGGTAGTGACTCTGTTGAAACCCAGTATTCTTGTCTTGACGAGGCGGAGAAAGAAGAGGCGTATGCGAAATTGGAACGGCGCTGGGCGAAGTTCGTCCATTACATCATCGATCGATATAGCGGGAGCGGATGAGGTGTGAGTATACAGAAGCAGAGCTGTCGAAGTGCATAGTTCTCACTACATTGGCAGAACGATTAGCTATACGTACTCAACACTTAACCGAGGTGAGCCCGCGAGGCTCGTTTCTTTCTCGTCTCACGCTGCTCACGTGTCCACAGAGCGGCCCCCGACGGATACTACACATGACTCGCATAAGGCTGAATGTCGAATTATATCATTGGAGATTGTAGCCCTATTCTAGGATACGGCATATGAAATGCATTATGCCGTCATGCGGTTTTTGATCTAGCGACCTTGGTGAGTAAGCTCCATAGATCAATGATAAGAAACGGACCCGGGCCGGGCGATGGTATAAGAACGAGATGACTCGAGCTCTGCTGGCGGGCTGCTTTACGTCCCCATAAGCGGCACCTCGATATGGACACAGAGTATCTCGAGGCGCGGGAGAGGTTCATCGCGGAGGACAGAGCCCTCCGCATCGACGCTCAGGCGTTTGCACAGGCAACCGATGCCGAGCAGAAGGCGGAGAACATTGTGCGCACGATGCGCGCGAGCGAGCACGTCAGCGTGTGGGGACCTGGTGCGCCCGCGATCCCAGGGGCCATGCATGTCTTTCCGGGGATGGCGTTCCTCACTGGTATGTTGAACCCGCTCTTGCCCGACGCGATTGTGGCTCATGACTCGGATAGCCAAGGAGACGATCCTGAAGACCAAGCTGTTTGACATCGTGAGCAAGGTATGGGATCCCGGCGCCCCCTGTCGCCCGTAGGCTACTGACAGAGCTTCCCGCTCCCTATTGAACAGATGCCCAAAGGCGGCCTGCTGCACGCCCATCTTGACGCGACGGTCGACGCGTCGGCCCTCCTCCGGATCGCGCTGAAGCACCCCGCCATGCACGTCCGCACGACGGCCGTCCTCTCCCCCGCCACGCTCTCTGACGCTGTGCCCGAGTTCCGCGCGCTCCCGCGGGGCGAGTGGACAGAGCTGAAGAGCATCTCAGATGCAACGTACAACCCGGGCACGTGGGTCCCACTGAAGAGCGCGAGGGAGACGTTCGACGTCGTGCTTGGAGGGCCTGAGGGGTTCGACAAGTGGGCACGCGAGGCGATGATTATCAACCCCTCCGAAGCCTATGGGACACATAACACCACCGACAAGGTCTGTCGGATACTCAGACCCAGAGCATTGGGCTTTGGACACTGACTGTATCTCTCTTTGTAGATTTGGAAGAAGTTTGGCCAGACGTTCGACATAACTCGGGTGAGTATGCGCCTGCCTACATCCGGACGGCTCATACTTACCGCCCACCCAAAAAGGGGATGTCTCGCTACCTTCCTGTCTGGATTGAGTACATCCGCGAGTTCTTTAGGGCCTCCGTTGAAGATGGCATCTCCTACGTCGAGGTGCGCATGAGCATGTGGTACAAGTGAGCATATTCCTGCCAGACTGCGTCTTCTTCCCCTTGACACATGGCACATAGGTACATGTTCGACGCCGATGGACAAGAGACCGTGCCACATCGGGAGTGGCTCCTTGCGTACGACCGCGTACTGAAGGAGTTCAAGGAGGACCTCGCCGCGCACGGCCGCGCGGACGAGTTCGTCGGATCGAAGATCATTTACAGTTGCAAGCGTGACGCCACATGTGAGGAACTGGAGTGGTTCCTCGAAGACTGCCTCGAACTGAAGCGCGAGTTCCCGCACCTCATCTGCGGTGCGTGCCCCGTTTACGGGCCATTGTGTTAGATCCATGTCTCATGTGATGAGTACAGGCTTTGACCTTGTCGGCCACGAAGACTCGCTGAAACCTCTAATCTACTATTTGAAACCCCTCAAACGCTTCGTGGAACGCCAGAAGGAGCTTGGATTGGAGATACCGTTCATCTTCCACGCAGGAGAGACCCTTGGAGATGGGACAGCGGCGGACATGAATCTCGTTGACGCGATCCTCCTTGGCACGAAACGCATCGGGCATGGGTACACGCGTATGTTCCCTGGATGCGATCACCAGCTCACACTATCAACAGATTCTCTGTTGTCAAGCATCCCAAGGTCATGGAAGCTTGCAGGGAACGTCAGATCGCCATTGAAGTCTGCCCCATATCGTACGCAGAGCTACCATCTGTATTCTCTGGCTGACTAACGCGCTGACGTTTCAATGGTGCAGCAACGAACTACTCGTAAGTGTCTTGAAGCTTTTCTAGCCTTCCAATGGTTGTCTGAGCAATCATTTCCAGCGTCTTACTGGGTCCATGCCGATGCACCCGCTTCCCGTGATGATGAACCAGGGAATACATGTTGCACTTAGCTCAGATGACCCAGCCATGTTTGGAAACATGGGCCTCTCATTTGACTTTTTCCAGGTGCGCCTCCTGCTATGGCAACTGCCTCATTACCCACGCTGTGCTCCAGGTTCTGGTTGCGAGTGAAGTCTCAGGGCTCATCACCTTGCGAGAAGTCGCGAAGGATAGCATTCGGGTAAGCACTCGCACTTCGCTTAACGGATGATCACCACACCGAACTCATCGCTCCAACAGTACTCATGCTTGAATGGCGCGGACATGAAGAACGCCCTGGAGCTCTACGACCGTCGCTGGACTCGATACGCGGACTGGATCGTCAAGACGTTTGGCGAGCACGCCCCTGCGACGTAGGGTGCAGACTCAGCCTGGCATCCGCCATGCATGATGGACGCTTGCAGTTCAACCTGACCTCTTAGGCTCAGCCCTACCCTCCAGCTCAACCTGACATCTCAGTTCAACCTGACGCCTCAGCTCAACCTGGCCATACGCAGTTCAACCTGGCTCGAGCAGCTCAACCTGAACGCATAGACGGGAAGTAGATGGCTCACAGGATACCGCGTGCTGATAAGGTCCGACGTACCTGGCGGTTTGCCCACGCCATGTTGATGAGAAAGCAGAAGTGGGAGAAGATCCAAGAGACGCGGTGGTAGTGGTGGCAGTGGTAGCGAATGACTACCCGATACGATGCATTGTCCCAGAATCTCATCATACGCGGTTGTGCAAACGAAACCTTCGCGCATTGATTACCCCCAAACAGACATAAGACTGAAACAGATTACACGGATTTGATACGCTTCTCTAGTTCTTACACCGTAGTTCGCGTCCATTAAGCATCACCCTTTTCATTTTTGTGGCTTGCGGTCGTTCATGCACTGAACTCGTCCAAGTCCGCCCCTGCCTTCTTCCACACCCGCAACGCGCGCTCATCCCGCGCACGTACCGCCTTCTTCACCGCAAGCCCCACAAACCCGCCCTCGAGGTCCGCTCCGCCCAAGTTCGCGCCCGCGCGCACGAGCAGGTCCACAATCTCCTCGTGCGCACCGCGCGCGGCATAGTACAGCGGGGTGTGCCCCAGCGCGTCGCGCACGTGGACGAGCGCGCCGGCTTCGAGCAGCATGCCCGCCGCGCGCAGCGCCCCCGCAAGCGCGGCTGCGTGCAGCGGTGCGCGCCCGGACGCAGGGTCGAGGCAGTTCGCGAGCCCGCCGCCGACCGCGACGCCACCCGCGTCTGCGGCTGCGCCGGCCTCGGCGCCCAAGCAGAACGCGACGCCGTCAGGGTCATCGCGTGCGGCGGCGAGGTGGACGAGGAAGGGAAAGAGCGCGCTCTCGGTCGACGCGGCCTCGGCGGCCGTCCAGCTCCATGGCGCGGTGGCGCGGTCGGCGGCTTCGTCGCGCGCGGGGGCGTCGGCGCCGTCGATGGTGATCTTGGGCGGGCGTCCGGCGGCAGAGGCGGGGGCGGAGAGGCGGACGACCTGCGAGAGGAGGCCCTGGATGTTATCGAGGCTCTGACCGATGGACGTAGGTTGGGAAAGAGAGGCAGGGATCTTGCTCTCGGGCAGGGTGAGCTCACCGCGCAGGGGCGCGCCCATGAGCGTGCGGACCTGCGCGACGGTGAGCTCCGCCTTGGAGAGGAGGTAGCTCAGCTTCGTGAGCGCGCACTACGTGGACAAAAGGGGCGCAATCAGGCATTATAATGGACAAATGAACCGACTGTGCTCACCTCCGGCGTCATATCGCCGCCGGGAACGACACCTGCTTGCAGGAGGCTGCGCCCGGTCTCGTAAGCATCGGAGACAGAGCCCTTGCTGCATTGAGTGATGGCAACAATGACGACGCCATTGTTGCACGCTTCCTTGAGAGCTTCTACTAGATCCGTACGCTGTGGAGCATTGCCTGCGCCGAACGTCTCGAGCACCACTCCTCGGGTCGGAGGCATGAGGAACGCGCGGATGGTCGCGCCGGTGATACCGGGGAAGAGGCGTAGTGTAGCTGGATAGAACATCAATGTGGCTCAAACCCTGTCGGACAAAAGAATACCGACCGACATGAGGACTCATCACTGCGAGCGCAAGCGTTATAACAGACATATCATCATATTTAGGACAAGGACCCACATTTGTGAGAGCGGAAGCGCTTCAGATTGGTCTGGCGCATCACGTCCTGCCAGTTTACGACGATGTCAATGCCAACTACGGTAACTATTTAGCGTCGTGATAAGCAACTAACAACGACGCTCGCTTACCATTAACGAGGGGACGGAAGTTTGGGCTATTGAATGCGTTGAGATCGTATGACGACATTTTTGAAACCCTATTGCCGCGGAAGAGCATGTGATTGAAGTAAAGACAGCACTCTGCGAACGACGCTAGATGAGCATGGAGCGCTATAAGTATCGATTCTACACACATACCTGGAATAATATAGTGCCCAGCGATCACCAACGCCCCGAGTAAGTTGTCCACAGCGTCATTCCGTAGTTGTGACATTGGGATTTGGGCACCGGTAACAACCTACTAAACAGTTATCAGGGAGGGGCATCAATCACGGAGCGTAATACATACTACTGTCTTCCCTAGATCTTCTAGCATGAAACTGAGCGCGGACGAAGTGTAGGACATCGTGTCCGTTCCGTGCAAAATGACAAATCCGTCAAAGTTGGAGTAGTTGAGCTCGATGTCCGTAGCAATGCGAATCCAGTCTATACTGAGACACGGGAAAGGAGCTCAGTAAGCCGCACGGTAATGGATGGCATTTTCTTTTACCTTGTATTTCGATATTGCTGCTATCAAGTAGCGGATGCCACTGCGCGCGTCACGTTAGAACACATCTCCGTGTTCTGCAGGGGCGAAGCTCACTTCAAGAACAGCATAACGGATGCGCTTGCGGTTACCGCCCGGACCACTGCTCCTCGGCGTGACAAGAGTCGGCAATTGAGCCTCGTATACATCCTCCGATATCTTTTTGCACACAGGTTGGCGTGGTAGTAGCTGTTCTGTGGAGGGTGCAAGGTGCTCCGGAACGCCAATAGGTCGTGATGATCGGACGGGCAGGGTGAGAGACTGGTGTGTGAGGCTCCGCGCTCCGTCTCGGCTCGGAGATGGCTCGCGGCTACCAAAAGTGGTCCCAGTAGGGCTGCCCTTGCTGCTGCTTGTCCACCGCCGGTAACCTTCTAGGGACCCTGAGTGGGAAAACAGTGACTCTTCGAGTGGGTCATGGAAGCGATGTTGACTATGGAGGGTCTCTGTAAGAAAATAGGGCTCGGGGACGTATCCCTGCTGGCTGAAGATCATGTTGATGGTCCCTCCAGTATTGAGGATGAGGACCTTGGACTCGTCGGACGTCCGTGAGAGATCCATGTCTGTTTTCCGGCGCAGCAAGGCGAGGCGAGATGGCAGTCGAGATGGAGGGAGGAGTCACGCCGCGCGCGCAAACTTGTCCGGGGTAAGCTCGGGTAGATTAGATTCAGACGCTTAGCCTAACTCTAATCTTGATCTTTTTACTTATCTAAACGGGAGCTTGTCTTTCCACCCCCTCTCATAAAATGACTGGTCTCTTCGTCCTGACTCCTCCGTCTTTCTCCCATCCCCTCGCCCGCCATGGACGCCCTCAAGAAAGTATTCGAGGCTAAAAACCAATCTGTGCGTGTACACGCGCCTCCCCCGCCCTGCAGAAGCTGATCTCGCCGCGTCCAGACGAGCCCTGCGCTCGTGACGTTCATTACGGCGGGCTACCCCACAGTGCAGGACACCGTGCCTGTCCTGCTTTCAATGCAAGAAGGAGGCGCGGACATCATAGAGCTTGGCGTACCCTTCTCCGATCCTATCGCGGATGGCAAGGCCATCCAGAAAACCAACCTCGTACGTCTCCGTCTCTCTTCGCCGTGGGGTCCGGAGCGCGTGTGGGGGGAAGGCGGAGATGAACGCACACGAGCCCCTCCGAGACGTCCATCATCTCTATATCTCTTCAGAGTGTCCTTCCATCTTTCCCCCCTCGAGCTTTCGTGCCACATTTCTCTGTTAGGTGGCGTTTCGTGCGGGGGAAGACTGAACCTTCTATCCCCAGGTTGCTCTGCAGAACAATGTGGATTACGCGCAATGTCTCGGGATGGTGCGGGAAGCTCGTAGCAAGGGCCTGACCGTACCGGTTCTTCTCATGGGTCAGTATCCTTCCATCGGGATATCAGTGTGCTGTCGCCTAACGATAATGCGGCTATTTAGGGTACTACAATCCCATTCTCGCCTACGGCGAAGACAAGGCCATCCAAGATGCTGTGGAGGCCGGTGCCAACGGTTACATTGTTGTAGACTTGCCGCCGGAGGAGGCAATCGCCTTCCGCGACAAGTGCAATGCCGCCAAGTGGGTGTTCAATCCTACTTCTACTGTTTCTTGACTCATCCAATAATAATCACAGTCTTTCCTACGTCCCATTGATCGCCCCATCGACCTCCCTCGCCCGTATAGAGTTCCTTGCGTCCATTGCTAACAGCTTCATCTATATCGTCTCGAAGGTGAGTTTCGTTACATGGCTTCACTCCCATGGGAATAGTCGCTCGCTGGGATATGGGTTGACTCACCATGACTCGTCCAACAGATGGGTACCACGGGATCATCCGTCTCAGGGACCATGAACAGCGCTCTTCCCAACCTAATTTCCCGTGTCCGAAACTACACCGATATTCCGCTCGCTGTCGGCTTCGGTGTCGCGACACGCGAGCACTTCGACTTGGTGGCAGACGCCAGCGCGGACGGTGTGGTCATTGGTAGTCGCATCTTCGAAATCATCCAGGGGGCACCGAAAGATCAGGTTGCGCAGAAGGTGGAAGAGTACTGCCGCGAGATCAGTCTCAAAGGACAGCCCCCTAGACCGTCGTCGTCCACTCGCTCGTCATCAGCAACTTCGCGGCCTCCACCGAAGACCACCGCCTCCACTGAATCCGCGCACCCGAATGTTCTTCCGCCACGGTTCGGCGAGTTTGGTGGCCAATACGTTCCCGAGGCTCTCTGGGATTGCCTCATAGAGATCGAGGAGGCTCACAATGCGGCAATGAAGGACCCGGAGTTCATCAAGGAGTGGGAGAGCTTGTACGGATACATGAACAGGCCGTCGAACCTTTACAAGGCGGAAAAGCTTACTGCGGTTGCTGGTGGCGCCACGATCTGGCTGAAACGCGAAGACTTGTGAGTACCCCTATTTCGTCGGACCTCAGCGTTTAGAGGAATTGACACAACGCCCAGGAACCATACCGGGTCTCACAAGATCAACAACGCAATCGGACAGGTGAGATTGCGTATCGGCCACTAGAACCCTACCGCAGCTGCTTATCATCGTCTCACCGCAGATCCTGCTCGCCAAGCGGTTAGGCAAGAAGCGTATCGTGGCAGAGACCGGCGCTGGCCAGCACGGTGTCGCGACTGCCACCGCCTGCGCGCGGTTCGGGTTCGAGTGTGTCATCTACATGGGCGCGGAGGACGTGCGCCGGCAGGCGCTGAACGTCTTCCGTATCCGCATGCTCGGCGCGAAGGTCGTGCCCGTGGAGTCAGGCTCATGCACGCTCAAAGACGCGGTCAATGAGGCGTTCCGCGACTGGGTCACGAACCTCTCCACGACGCACTACCTCATCGGCTCCGCGATCGGGCCGCACCCATTCCCGACGATCGTGCGCGACTTCCAGAGCGTCATCGGGCGCGAGATCAAGGCGCAGCTGCGGGAGGCGACGGGGAAGCTCCCCGACGCGGTCGTCGCGTGCGTGGGCGGGGGGAGCAACGCGATCGGTACCTTCCACGACTTCATCGGGGACAAGAGCGTGCGCCTCGTCGGCGTCGAGGCGGGCGGGGAGGGGCTTGATGGCGAGAAGCACAGTGCGACGCTGAGCAAGGGCTCCGCGGGCGTGTTCCACGGCGTGCGCACGTACGTGCTGCAGTCGGACAAGGGCCAGATCGTCGAGACGCACTCGGTCAGTGCGGGCCTGGACTACCCTGGCGTCGGCCCTGAGCACGCGTGGCTCAAGGACTCGGGCCGTGCGGAATACACGGTCGCGACGGACGAGGAGGCCCTCCGTGGGTTCCGGATGCTCACTCAGGAGGAGGGTATCATTCCTGGTGCGTCGTTCGCCTTTCCTCTTCAGGGTGTTTGAGTGCGGTGGCTGATGATCGGTCTCGATGCAGCCCTCGAGTCATCCCATGCCATCTGGGGCGGCGTGCAGCTCGCGAAGACCCTGCCGAAGGAGGCCAACATTGTCATTGTACGTTTGAGCGTTCCCCTGAATTTCGTGCCAATCGTGTTGACCGCCACGTTGCGCAGTGCCTTTCTGGCCGTGGTGACAAGGACGTGGAGCAAATCTCGCAGCTCCTCCCCGGCAAGTGGGAGCAGAAGCTCGACTGGTACATCTCGGACTCCCAGGTCTAGAATCACCAAGGGCAGTAGGCGTAGATGTGGACCGGCGGGAGAGGGAAGATGCTTGGTTACAAAGAGGAACAGCGATGTGTACGAGCCCCCGGCGGGTGCAGCCCGCCCGAGAATGAATGTAATAACGGTTTTCCCGCAGAACAGATCTACTCGCGGCCCCCTCAAAGGCGAGCCACCGCCTCGCCCCGAATACCACAAACACGAAGCGACAACGACGCTAGCCGACGCTCGCGGACGTGACATTGCTGTGCGCTGCATGTTCGTTCAGTGTGGCGGTGCGTCGATCAGAAGGTTGGGACGGCGGCGGTGAGCGCCGTCCTGCCCCGATGGACGATATTCGGCTGCCCGAGACTTGCAGGTCCCCTCAGTTTCAGAGGCCGCAGAGAGGAAAGAGAGGGGGAACAAAGTAAGACAGGGCCGACAGTCGCTCTGCGCACTGAGGCCACCGGAGCCCAGGTAGCTCCGTATGCCACCATCCCGGCCTTGCGCCCAGATCGATGGTTAAGGCCCTGCGCGAGCGCACCCGGGCGGCCGGGGCGCCGCAGATACCACAAAGGGCGGACAATGGGGGCACGGTTGGTGGGAGCGGCCCGCTGGCCAAAGCTGCCCACACTGGGGGGGACGCGGTGGCGCGGGCACCACGTGCCGGGCGTACGCACCTCCTATGGCGGTGCGGCGGCTGCGCGCGAGGAGGTCTGTCTGTGGGTGGGCTGGGCTGGGCGCGCGCCCGTGGACAGGGGGCGGGGCGGGGCCGCCGGCGGGGGGCCTAAGGTTTGGTATATAAGGCGAGGGTGAGCCGCTCGCTCTTTCGTCGTCCAGCGCTGTGTCTGTCTTTCCGAGAGTCCTCCTTGCTCTCCTCCTCACTCTCCAATCTACCCGCGTACCTCCCCTCCTCATCACCGCACGCTCTCGTGTTTTCCCGCACACACTACCCCGACGCTCCTTTGCGCATCTCGCGACCGTAAATCCCCCCATCCCGAAGACAGTATCAGCATGAGCACCATCTTCTTCTGGATCCTCGACACGGTGGCGCGCGTCGTCCGCTCCTGCACCGAGCTCTCCGGCACGCTGCTCGGGCGCCGTCGCGCACCGCAGCTGATGGACCACACGTCGGGCGTGCCCCCGCCCTTCGCCCTCGACGTCCCCGCGCTGGACGACCTCGACCCCGTGAGCTACATGCTCCTCGGGAGGGAAGTGCTTCCCCCGTACGACAGCCAGGACGGCCAAGGGGATGCCGCGCTCCTTCCCTCAGGTCCCGCCGTCCGTCTGGGGATGGACCACACGTCGGGCGCGCCCCCGCACTTCGCCCCCGGTGGCCCCGGCCCCGCGCTGGGCGACCTCGTCCCCGTGAGCTACATGCTCCCCGGGAGCGAACTGATTCCCCCGTACTACGGCAGCCAGGACGGCCAAGGGTACGTCGCGCTCCTTCGCTCGCGTCCCGCCGTCCGTCTGGGGCCCCCGCAGCCTGGCGTGGATATGTATCTGTGGTCTGACGCGTCTGTTCCTGGTTGTAGGTACCTTCCGCTGCTGCAGCAGCTGCGACCCCCCACGGCCCCAACGCCGCCCAAAGGCGGGTTCATGAACTCCGGGCGCGATGCGCCCGACGCGTACACGAACTTTTTTTTTCGGGACCGACCACGAGACGGGTACATCCACGACTCCCGGTGGCCCTAACGGCCGCCGTCGTCGGCCAGGCCGTGGTCTAAGTCGAAGAGGACGCTTGCGTTCCGTCCCATCCTGTCGTTGTCGCTTCTCGTGCCCGTTCGCGCTGTACATTGTTATCCCATCCCCTCGTCTTCGCGTTTTTTTCGGCGTTTTTTGTATTGCACATACGTAGATTTCACGCCGTCGAAATCCTCCCTCCCTCTGTTATTTTTGTATCGATATTAGGTTGGTGTGTGGTTAATGCATTGGTTTGAAGGAGTGCCTGCTTGGTTATAAGCTAGAGAGAAGAGGGGACGGTGAGAGGAGAGGGCTGAACGCGTGCATCTTGAGGTTGAGTGGCTCAGTTTTATCTAGAGATAGCGCACTGCGCCGAGGGGAGATGAGGAACCTCGAGGAACACGTCGAACCTTCCCGCATCGCACGCACAGCATTACCCGACAGCCCTAGAAAGGAAGAGCAGCGCATCTCGAAGGCGCACAAGGCCTGGATATACGTTCGTTATACAACGCGCTCTAAGTATTCAGAATACCAGAGTGTCGGATAACTTGGCGCACGTATATATTTGGTTGCTGCTACGTCTAGAGCGTGGTCTCTGGGAATACGCGCACCTCACAGTGCCGCGGCACCGACGAAAGAAGCCCCGCGCGCCCCCTCCACGTTGGTACCGAGGCCCGCTCGCGGGTGCACAGCGCAGAAGACGCAGATCCCCTCGTACGCAGTGTTGTCACTGACCAGGTGGTCAGACCGGTCAGACCGGTTTGACCTGGTCGAAGCGGTCAGTGACTGACCACCTGGTCAGACCGGTCAGTCGCTCGATCTATCACGTGAGGGCGCATAGATAACAAGCCCGGGTGGACGATAGTAGTGCTGCTACGGAGTAGATGGTGAAAGAGAGCGAGTAGTTGCGACGGCGGGATCTTCGTTTCACGGGTGACAGGCTCGTTGTACTAGGTGGAGTCATCTAAGTCAAGACGGAGCGCATGGTACTTGAGGCTGCCGTTGAGACTGCACACGCTCGGGGCCAAGCTTGGTGTTTGCAGGCTGGCGACTGAGCTCGAACTTTCTCTTCTAGACTCGGCCTTCCGAAGGCGAGATGCATCGCAGTAAGGATGCTTCTGGGCGAGAAGAATGTGCACATAGTATATACAATAACAACACTACAAACCCATTTGACGATTACACGAGACATACTGAATGGTATCATAGTAGATAGTCTTCCCCTCAGGCGAGAAGTCAAGTAGAGGGGTGTTAGGGCGACAGAAATGAGACAAGGGGGTGTAAACAAAGAGACAGGGGACGGGTGGGAGTTTTTTGTGTGCGTGACTTGTCTGCCAGTATGCATGGAATGTCCGGATGACTGCAAAGACTCACTGGCTATGGACCTGCAGTAAGACGAGAGCACCCCCGGGGGCCCTGCCTGCCGCCTAGCCCCCCCACCCCAACGCCGGCCCCGCCCGCGGAAACTAACCTGCCCCACGTAGCCCCTGCGTTGCACACAAGCCCCCACGCCGTCCGTCTGAATGTGTCTGCCTGAGTGACGGGGAGATCATGCTCTGCCGAGTCCGTTGTTTCTTCTGACGTGCCATGTGAGCTAGGGAGCAGTTGGGATCCTGAGACGCTGCCTGAAGGCATATATGGGAGAGCAGGGGAGGTGGCAATGGGGGAGGAGTTACTATGTTTGACGAGCTCAGAAGGGCCGAGTCCAAGAGGAATGTCCTACACGCTAGAGAGTCGAGACAGTTGCGCGATATGCGCTCATCTCCAAGTCCCGTGACTTTGGGGGCGCCTGACCATTTCGACCAGAGCTGGTCAGACCGGTCTGACCAGGTGGTCAGGGTCAAGCTGGTCAGTCAAATTCTGACCGGTCTGACCAGTTCCGCCAACACTGCTCGTACGCGCCCCGCGCCGGGAAGGCCCGCCGTCGCATCGCGACTCGCGACTCGCGTCTCGACACGAACACGGACGTCGTCGTCATCCGCGGCCCGCTTCTTCCTGCGACGGGCCCGCCTGGACGGCGCACAGCCACGCAATATTCACCGCCCGCTCGCGCCGCCCCTGGGTCTTCTGGACGCGTGGAGCTTTCCGTGGCGAGGCGCAGCAAGGGCCCGGGGCTCGAGGCTCGCGATTTGCGATTTGCGGTTCGTGGGCCCGAGGCCTGCCCCCCCCCCCTCGAAACCCTCAGCGGGGCGCGCGGGGAGCGTGTGAGGTGCGAGGTGCCTGCCTGCGTCTGGTTCGGGGGGAGCTCGAGGCTCGCGGGAGGCATTCTGGATCCTGGCGCTACGTAACGCTCCACGGGCGAGAGCCCTTTACGTAGGGCAGGTGTGCGGGGAAGACGACGACACGCGCGCGATTCACGGTTCGCGGGGCGCGCGCGGGTCTAATGAAGATGTCGCAGCGGTGCCGCATCAGTCGACGGTGACACGCACGGACACTGCCCGCTGCGTGCGGATGGCGGCGGACGGCGGCGGGGGGTCGGAGGCGGCAGGTAGGTGGTTGAAAGGGTGTGAGAAGGCGCGAGGGGCTTCGACGTTGAGGCTGCTCGTGTTGCTGCGCGTGGGCGGGGGATGAACAGTGGTACTGGACCCGGGACGGCGGGGGTGCATCACATGTCTGATGAACGCGGGCTGGTGTGTCGGTGGAAGAGGGAATCGAAGAGGAGGCGTGATGGAAGAGTGGGCGTTGCGTTCTTCGGAGAGCACGACTGATCGCCCGACATACGCACGCACACGCACATATGTCGCGGAGACAGACGGACGTGCGCCCAGCGCGGCGCGGCGCGGCTCGAGACTCGAGAGGAATGTTGGGATGACGCCGCGGCGGGGTGCCGCTACGAAGGGGCCCGAGGCGGACGGGAGGGGAACGGGAGAGACAGGAGGGAGAAGGGATGTGGCGGCGGGGCGAGAACGGCGGAAAAAGGCACGCGGGGGACGAGGAACGACCTCGCCAGGGGCGGCCAACACTATCGCACGTGGCATGGCGGGAGCGATCAAATGGGTCGAGGGTCGTGCGAAGCGAGGCGGGGGCGCGTCGCGTCGCGGCGGGGGAAGGGGCAGGTGCGCGTCGGGGAGGGCTGGGTGGGGCGCGGGAACTGGAAGCG